>JAQIWN010003458.1:0-13092 GCA_034699025.1 Entomobrya cf. arborea Gr-Col-00668
GTAGCGAAGCAGACCCCATAAGCTAAAATGCTTCAACGACTAAATTTCGGAAAATACACGTATTCGCGTTCTTTTATGCATATGATTAACATATTTGAATAAATTACGTTTGTCATTGCGTTTACAGATTGTACATAAGGTATGAGACTTGTCCGAATATTTTGTACTGACAGTGTCAAAATATTATTTGACCAGATACGTCGAGATAATATAATTGTTTAGCAAGATGAGCCACAAAAACTTTGTATGTTAATTAAATCTCTGATCGTGATAAAAACTCAAAGCCACACGGTTGAAAGTACATTCATATAAAAAGAATTTTTAAAACATACAGTATATTCAAGATGGCTCGTGTTGACGGTCCCGTAGCTTGTAAAAACTTTGTTTCATTTTTAGAAAAAAATTTTTTTACGCATATACGAAAAAAGTTGGAAAAAAACTCAACAACCAAAGTTTGATTGTCATACATGACTGCTTTGGGTTGGCTACGGCATACGACTGTAAGATTTTACTACCATGTAACCATTTGTTTGAAGAAATCGGAGATGCAATAAAAAAACAGACGTAGCTTTTATCCTCGTTGACGTTAAACACGAGGCTAGGAGAGATTATATGTCTGCTTTTATTATTCGGAGTGAAAGGTGGTCGTGGTATTCCCCCTAGTATATACCAAAACGAGAGCCAAGAGGAAGAAGAACTTGCAAATTTTCTATGCAGAAACATGAAACAACAAAAACTAAAAATGAACATTGGGAGAATGGTCATGAAGGCTTACACGCTGCCCAACGACATTATGCAGTAACCAAATTATTGTTAAACTGTTTGAGTGATTATTTTCTTTAATTTAAACTATTTATTTTAAACATTACAGTTTACCACACTTGGGTAGTTTGGCTACCTTTAAATTGGTGTACCTGCTGAGCAAACAAAACTCAAACTTTAACTTAATTTATCACCGAACTTTTGTAATTATACTTATTTGAAGGGCAAAGAGACAGCCAGCCATACTCAACACGCAACAATGCAGTTGTTGGCAGAGCTGTATATGCTGCATACAAATTACACATCAAACTACCAAATCTGTTTTTTGCTGGTTCCGGTTTCTGTGAAAAATAAAATAAAAATGTATAATAACATAATTCACATTTTTACTGGCTTAAAACACATTTGGATTTGGGGAATTAAAAGCACTTTAAATTCTGTAAAACTGTCTTCTTCTTCTTATTGTCATTTATAAACTGTTGTACGTCAGAGTTATTTTTTACATTATATAAAATTTCAAAGACAGCTAAAGCTAAGATTCTCGTGCTGTCTTTGTCACAGTACACACACTGGACCTGAGGGGTGCCAGTTAAAGCTGGGTCTTTGTACACATATGAAAGGTTGCTTCATGCAAAAATGATACATAAAAAAGATTTTATCAAACTTCAATCTAATTCTTGGGCTATCACACTAACCAAAGCACGAAGAGGAATAATACCAGTAGCATTGCATGATGTTTTCCGTAAGGAATCTTTTTGGCCTCCAATGGATAATGTGTTGTGGTCTCCAGTTTACTTTTCATTAAATAACGAATCAACCATACGTTTTATTATTCCATTTTATGGAGTTTATTCATACTTTTTATGACCACTGCAATGTTCAACTCGACGAATTTGGATTAACATTACCTGATCGGCAGCATGATACTACTTATAAGCTGGATCATGAGATCTCTCTGCAGCATTATAAAGAACAATCAATTACAAATCAGTTGTATGACGTACGACAAAACTTTGAAGAGTTTGACGTGATTGAAGAAGTTATAGAATATGAGTTCCCCGAATTTGAAGTGGCCTTCTAAATATCTTCATAGTGCACCAAAATGAATAAATAAAAGAATTTGTGTGTGCACATTTCCGGATTGTGGTTATCACTCATCCTCCATCAAAAGAATAAAGATTCACGACGACGAACATAGGCTCCCGTTTGGGTGTTACATAGAAAATAAAAAAACAGTAATCATAAATGTTCATCAAATGTTTACAAACACCATTCACGAGCGATTCCACTTCCAACTTCCATTTCACTCGGCGTTCCATCAATCTAAACGTCTCTCAATATTTCTTTGTGTTTGTGTTTGAGTTGGGGAAAGATTTACACGCAATTTACACTGCTGAAGTTTGTGCTAAAATTGTTGCTACAACTTCTAAAAAAGGTTAAATGACAGACACTGAGCGGAAAGACCATAGACATTGGCTTTCATGCTGCATATGTAACAAAACGTTAAGTCTATGTATATTTAAAAACAATATTCGATTTTTATGCTAATGATAATTATAAAGAACGTGAAATGATGATACTTTAATAGTAACAATTTTACCTTAGTACTTTAATATTCGCAATAAAGCTTAATATTAAATGGTTAATAATTTTAAAAACTGTAATTATTCCTATTCATATGGCTGGTGCAGCGTTGGTGGGAAAGACCACCACCACACATCTACCACCAACCCACCCATCCCCAGACCCGATCTACCCTGCTGGTGGACTTTTATGTGGCTTTCTGAGTAAGACCATTTTAAAATTTTGTATTGTGCATATTTTGCAACAACACATTACCGTGCTTTTTTCACAGTGACCATGGTGGTGTCAATGGCAATATTGGCCATCCGCATCGTCGCCACCTGTTTCTTAAATAGGCTGAAGCCAGCATGGTGGATGGCGCTGAAGTTGAGGTGGGCGCTTTATGCAAAGCTGGTAGCAGATTGGGCGTGGGAAAAGTTCTGTATAAAATAACTTGTGCTTAAAATTTTAAATTTAATTTCTAGGGTGCCTGATTCCAGTTGATTTATCATAGTTGATTACTCATATTAGTAAAGAGTTGGAGCAAAATTCAAGATATGGGCAGAATACATGGGCAATGTAAAAAAACAAAATTCCATTTTGATCAGTAATATCCTGTAACAACTTTAATGACCTTTAAAGAAACTCACATTACAACATTTTGTTTGTTTCGATTAGGTTTAAGTTTAAAAGTTTCAAAACACTGCATAAATATTCACACAGTAACCAGCTGTGCTCCACTAATTGCAATGGGTTTCATATTTTTCACCACATAGTTTTATAGTTTAAGTAAATAAATGACTGTTCCTACTTCACTCAGCATTCCAAATGGCAAAGCCTCAGCCTGAATTTGTCTTTGCCGTGGATAAGGAGTTTATGTATCGAAACAGGCATATAATAACGTCGGTGTTTCTCAACATACCGCCCGGCTAATGTTATGCAAAAAATCTCCAAATTTTGGGGGAATCCAAAGAAAGGCATGTTATAAGAGCAACAAGCAAAGTGTGGAGGCCATCAGCAAGCCAAGTCTCCAATTCAAGTACATTACTTGCGTCAGTGCGGTTAGTGTCCAAAAACACTCTCCGAGCAGTATTTCAGTCATTTGTGGTACCAGCCTCTCTTTTTCCTTTCATCTTGAATTTCTTTCTTACGTTCAGCTGAAAGCTTCGATTGTTTGGAGACATTCCATTTCTTTAAACCATCAATATTCTTGTAGCCAATTTAAAGAATTAATTCAAATACTCGAATCTAGATGAAGTGGACTAGTACTGTGATTTAGAACGGATTTCTTAGTTGGTTTACTTATATATTTCCCAATATAAATTTTTTTGTGGTAGACAACAAATGTTTATCACATTCTCAACGCGAACTAAATCTGCATCTAGATGGAAAGAATTTCGTGGAATTCGACAACTGCATAAAACTTCAGAAGAAGTTAGTTAACTTCAATATAATTTTGTAATATTAATAAAATGGCAAGAGCTCACATTTTTTAATGGCAATACTAAAAGGATATTATTCATTTATTTCATCCTCTTATCATTTTGTGTGTACAAGAATACTCCTGTAATTTCTTTTCGTCTTTCTGTTCTTTTCTTATTTACTTAGATTCATGAATCGTTATTCAATCTGACATCCCGGTTCATCATAAGGCTGTATATTTATTAATGATTTTTTTAGATATATGATTAGTAAAATGGCTACTTAACGAAAGTGTTTCTTGTAATACCCCAAAGTTACCGTGTCGTGCAATCACAGTTACTTTAATGACTCTTTTTAATCCTTATTACTCATTCATGAATGTCAGTTCTCGTCCGATCGCGATTGACAGAATTTTTTACAGAATGTTAGTTTATCCGCCAGTTGATTCTAAAAAAGGTACTTGTTTTAATTTGTTGGATGATTATTAATGAGAATAAGAGAACAACACAATCCAAAATTATCTTGAACCGTCGGAACTACCGGTTTCGGATTTATTGAACCATCATCAGGTTCCTTTGTCAATTATTTCTTTTTATGATAAAATTTAAAATATTTGTTGTTAACAAATTTAAAAAATATATACGTTAACTGTTGAAATTCAATTGTAGTTATTTTTTAATTTTATTAAAGCGGTGCATCTAACCAATGTGATGATGCACAAGTCACAATCTATTTCTCTTTTAAAAAGGGGTTAGTATTTCCATATATTATTTTGCTGAACTTAAAGTTGACAGTGGACATAAAGCAAATTTGGCTTTGTGAATGGATTAAAATATTTGTTATATTTTTTATTAAAACTCATAATGAGGTAGCGATTTCATACTTTTTATGCCAAGTATTTGATACAAGATTAATAGGATTAACTTGCCTAAACCCTAAAATAGTCCATGTATTTTAAATGGCCGAAATTATTTAGTGTATTTGTAAGACTTTGTTAAATTGCTGTGTCTAAACCCACATTATCATATACGTAGTATGGCTTGCATGCAAGCTGTTGTTGTTTTTTGCTGATTCTGCTGCGGCTGCTTGTTGCTGCTGTACTTAAAGGAGGATATGATCACATTATGGTTATGGAGGCGGTGGAGATATATGTAGATTAAACTTTAATTAATTTGGGTTAAATAATTGTCACTTGATAATTATAAACAACTTTTAATAACATTTGTGAGCAAGATAATAGTGGTAGTAGTAGTGCCAGTGGCTGATTTGAAAAGTTAAATTTAAAAAAGGGTTTAAAACCTAAATTTTAGAAAAACAATCAGCTCGTTCGTTATTAAATTCCGTGAGTAATATTGTGTTAAACATAATAATTCAAACACTTTTAATTATCGGCAGTGGTGGTGGAAGTGGTTAAATGATGCATTGTTAAAATGGCAAAATTTAAAACAGCAGCTGCCAGAAAATTCCACGCAGCCAATGAAGATGCTACATTTCAAAACGTGGCAGATTAAGAGTAAGTTTGGATTATGTGGTTGGTTTTTTAAAAATGATCTTGATAAATATTTAAATGTCCTGTTGTTAAATTATAATTTATAATGTTTTTTTAGATATAGTGTCCTCTTCAGAAAAAGGCCACTACGGGCAGCTTATTGCTGAGAAGAAAGCAGAAAGAAAAGTAATTGAAACCGACAAAAACATGATTGTGAAGTGACAGGTCACTGGCGAGGAATGTGTAGTACAATCTTATTATATGGACTAAACGAAAAAGTGCCGAGTTCTTAACTGTACTAACAGACTGTTTGACGTAGATTTTGATGGAAGACTGAAAGAGAGGCGATACAAAAATGTCGGAAAAGGTGTAGTAGCAGTTGTCGACATTGCAGATGACCAGTTGCTCGGATAATACAAAGGAGTTGTGGTGTTGATCGATGGATCCGTTACTGGAGTAACCCCAGAAAACCCGAGAAGACAGTACTCTGCGTGGCTCTCAAAACTAATGGGACTTATAGTTGGTGCTGGAGAGAAAGGAAGTTTAGGTGCGAAAACTTTGACTATATTGATGAGTTGTTGAATGTGTATTTTCAGTAAAGTTGGCCAACCACAAATTCAAAGTAAAATGTACAAACAGCTTTTCTTCGGTTTTCCTTATGCCTTCTCAGGTGAAAGTCCGGCTCCTGTTCATGACCAATGAACATGATGGATCCATTAATTTCAGATTGAAGCAGCTCGGTAAAAAACATTGCTGGGTCTAGCTGCATTATTGAAATCTCAAATGAAGCTTCTTTTACTATTTCCTCGTATGCAATACATAAAAGGAGTGTAATTTTAACGTTTTTATGAATAGTGGAAAAGTGCCAAAATGTATTTTGAAGAAACTGTTGGATAGTTTCGTGCTTTTCACTTTCGGTCCTGATACAATTATAATACGAAACAATTTTAAGGGACGATGTAGCGAGTTAGTATTTTGCTACTGAAAAAAATAATGGTTCATATTTATGAAACTGCACTCGAAAATGTACAAAACATTCGTTTATGGTTTATGGATTTATGGTTGCTTTAAAGTGCTAGAGGATTTATGGAAGAGAATAGACAAAGACAAAAAAAACTGTTGTTGACATATTAACTTTATGCAAAAAACCAGTACCACATTACGATTGTGAAAGTTTATATTCAACTTACATGCTACAAATTTCCTATTGTATGAAAAGAAGACATATTGCACTAGACTTTGGGCACCACAAAATTACAGTTTTACCAACATTTTGCAACCATTCAAAAATGCTTTTAAATTGTATCTTGACCAATACAAAGTACGAGCAAGGTGGCTCTGATGTGGACTCTGATGGGCTCGGCGATTGGGACCGGAAAAAAATAGCCGTAAATTGTAAACTCGATTCATTCTGTCATGGACAGCCCAGCAAAAGGAAAGCACCTTACTTTCACTCCACCTACTATTTTTTACGTGTTAGTTACTGTAAATCACATTAATTGCAGACTGCAGCGATATTGGGAGATTGTTGCTAGTGACAGAGTGAGATTCTGTGACAGAATAATATTAGCTGCATCACTAGTAGATAAAATGCTACTGAGACATTATTTTCAGTGATAATTGAAAGCATTAACATGCAGTTCTTAGACCAAGCTCGATTGTGCGAGAGCAGCATCATTTCTACTGTGCTGATCTCGCAGTGTTCAAAACTTTACTTGTAGTTTTTGTGCAGGGCCACCCCGCAGATAAAAGGTCAGGTCATTTTTTAGTATTTACAGTAAACAATGTTGGTCGTGCAGTCAAAGTGTTTGAACTTTACGATTCTTACGGTAAACCTGTGGAATATTACTTTAAAGATTTACCGTTTGAGACTACTTGTGTGTCTCATCCTCCCCACCAAGACGATAATACATTTGCTTGTATTATATTTTACAACGACAGCTTGCTCCTTAGAAACGTGCAGTTGAGCATTAAATTACTTGGGAAAAAATAAACTCTTCATTAAGCGGTGTCGCACTTACTAGGTTTCATTTAGTTGTAAAATTTTCGTTTATTTTGTACAATGTTTCATATAGTCCAATTGATTATGTAGATCTCATTTATTTTTCACAAGAATAAAATTAGCCATTGAATTTCTAGACAAAAACATTAAAATGGATAGTATTTAGCTACAGAATGCTGCAGAGAGAATTATTTAAATTAAGGACCAGTTTAAAATTGTGTCATTTCGTGAATTAAATGCAGTGAACATATATAGACAAAATATCAGTTTTATAGTAGCTCATTATGCCCCGCCGGAATACGAGTTGATTGGACATTTCATTTTGATTTAACTTAATAAGAATGGAAGTGTAATCTTCTTTGAAAGTTTTAGACTAGATTAGCTTAAGTTATCTTTATCGTATTCCATTCCAAATTACGGATCAAATATCACAACAACTTTAAAACGATAAATCCAACATCTGTGGGTGGTACGTATTTTTTTCTTATATTCAGGGATACGTCTGAAAAACTCATTAGCTAAAATTTCTAATAATCTAATAATAATCTTATACATTTGACACTAAAGAAAATGACAGATAATAAACAAGATAAACAAATTTGCCGAAAATGTTTCTAGACATTTTGTACCTTGTGGCTTAAAGATAATGTGCAAATTCGAATTTTCGAATTGTCTGGCAAAAGAAGTTTCATAACTATTAGCTCATTATATAAACCATCAAGTTTCTACGTGCTCTAAACCCGCATTACAATTGAAAATTCTATCAATAATTTTCATCAGACTGGAATGAAAATGAGATAAGAATGGCTTCTGCGGAAGTGATTGTTGGGGATGAGTTTTTAGAATATACAAAGCATAATGCTCTTTTGCACTCTATTTCGAGTGGCATTTCAAGAACTGTGTAGGTCATTTCTTGATGTTCAGTACAAAGATTTCAAAAGTAAGCCAGACAAACTTATCCAGAAAAGTAAAAAAAGTAAAAGTATGCATGTAAGTTTCCTTATTTCCCCTCTAACCAAGCGGCCAACACAAAGTTTCATTTCAAGAGTCGTTATTTAACGAGTATGTTAATTTTACAAAAACTCTTTTACCCTCTGATAAGTTGGATTTATTCAAGCAGATGTGACTTTTCATTTCTTTACTACGCTACGGCAGTTTTAATCAAGGAATATTTCTAGAGTGGGTTAAAAAGTGTTAATGGCACATTGCAGAAGCAGACAAGGCTACAAAACTAGAAATAATACTTTGCCTTTCCCAATGTTTTATCAAAGGTGGACCTGCATGCAACTCTGCAGAAATCTGCCCATAATATTTCGTGTCGAATTTAATAAGGGGACATGGGCGTATTCGGGTGCTGCTGCTGGTGCAACTACACTTCAAAATTTACATCTTCATAAGTGTTCCAAAGCTTCATATATACTTAAATGTGCTGAAAAACACAAAAAAAGAAAGCATTGATTAAAAATGCAGGAAGTTTCAGTGAATCAGCTTGTATGGAATTGGGGAGTATTGCAATACAGAATGAACCGAAATATCAGCGAGGTCTGCAACTTCAAACTAATGTTTATGACCAAAATTATATGCTGTAGTTTTATAACAGGGAACGCGAATCGTTATTTGCGAAATATACCTGGATATCGAAAATGCTGACAAGTTCGATACAAGAAAGCAATTCTTACCAAGACAAAAAAGGCTGTCCATCAAGTGACACTTGAAAAGTTTACTGCAATCATGCTCGCAAAAACGTGTTTAAAAGACATTTTAGAAAAATGTGAACGAATAAATAGCAACGTAGATAACATTGCTGCCCTCAGTAGCTTTGGTAGAACGATATAGAGCGTGTGCCCGGAGGGGGATAATACAACAATTCTTGCTGCGCTCAACCCCATTTTATTCTTGAACACTGCAATGAATAAATTACCAAATGTGTTTGCTTAGGTAGAATATAGCAGTAACAGCACAATAATCCTTTGATGACATGACCATACCCACTGGCCCACAAGTTTTTCCCGAGTTAAAACGCAGTAGGTTTTTAATTATTCTGACACGGCCAAAGTTTCATTCGACACATTCCTCACAAGGAGATTAACATTACATGCATTATACTTGTTCTCTAAAAAATTACATATATTGATTAACACATCATGATGTATGATGATAGCAGAATTTAACTTGTGCAGAAACAAGGCAACATTCATAAATTTGAGAAGAACAGAGAACGAGGATGATTTGCTGCTAAATTTGTACTGCTCCATGTATGCATCCGAGGTATCAGATACTCTTGGATTCGGTTCGAGTATTCTATTAAAAGATGACATGCAGTAGAGTTGCTGCATGAATACAAAAAGGATAATATTTTGCAGTTTGCTAATGCCAACGGTATTGGAATAACATTTTCAAAAATAACGGATGGACAGTTAAAAGTAATTTATCATGTCGGTCAAGGTATTGTTAAAAAGCATGCATACTTGCTTTTGTTGAATATAAATAATAATTCTGGTTGGAATGAAAATTATGAAAAAAGTGTGACTACCAAAGAGTTTTGGAAAGAATTGTATGTTTGAAAGATGTAAATTTAACTCTGCTTTCATAAAAGAATATTTGTAAAAACGACAGTTAAGAAAAATTTGTTTGCTGTACTGTATTTTTTGTTTGGTAATAAGACAAAAGAATAATATCTATTGCATAATATTATTGACTTTATTGAACACATAAATAAATTGAACACGGAAATAAATTGAAAGAAAAAATGAACACATAATACTTTTACCACGTTACCTATCTATTTATCACCAGTCTTCCAGTCTTTCGAATTAAAGTGTCTAAAACAATCAAACAATATTCTCATCAGTAATGGGGGACAAAAAAGGAAATATTGCATTGGGTAAGGGAACGAAAGTCAACACGAGGGTTTGGGCTGTAAATAAATAAGAAGCTCAACGTCATCCTCATCACCATTATTTGGATCTGGGTCTGCTTGCTGGCGTCTCCCATTCATCCTCATAAACTGCCACAAGATCGTTGAGGTTCTGGTTGGGTTGCAGCTGTTGTGCTCGAGGAGCATATGCACCAGCTGCCCTATTCCAAAATCTCTGGTTTCGGAACCTTCCACGACAATACTCGTAGTAGTACTCGTTCCACGACAAACACCACACATCAAGAAAAAAGCAACAAACAGCCAACCAACGAAAAAATAGAATGGCGTAAACCCCTGAAACAAAACAAGAAAATTATAAATAAACATTTTTCTCAACTTTTAATCAACTTTTTTAATTTATTTATATTTACCCGATGCCAACGATTGCAAAGCTTTCGGATCCCCTCGTTGTCCCCGATCAACAGCACCTCCATCCTCCCTACTTCCCTCTAACTCCTTTCACACTGTCAACACACGTAAGTAGCATAGATATATTGTTTTAATGTTAATGATGAGAAGTAATGGATACTATTTACATATAAATGCATGAGATGAAGGTATGTTGGCTCATTCATATATTATGTTTATGTTAAATATAATAAATAGGTTATATTCATAAATTATAATTCGAGGATCTGGCAATTTTCCGTCGCATATACTTTAACAGTGTCATAATGTAATTGACGTTGTATTGACGTTAATGTTATAATATGGAGGTTCTAGGGTGCATTCTGTTTTTTAGAAAAGTCGCATTTTTACAGTGCTGTAGTATTGCAAGCTTTAAGCTTGTGACCCAATTTTGGAGTATGCAGCATTTCTATGCTGTTTCATTCAGAATTGAATTGCACCATTCAAAGGCAGAGAACCAAGGAAAATAATCGATTATTTAATAATTTTTTCATCGTGTATCAAGCACAATTTTTTAAAATTATTAAAAAAATATAATTCAATTTATGGAAGTCGCTCTCCAAATGATGCAGAACTGCTAGTACTACTTGAACCCGTGGATCGAAAAGAATAGCTATTGTACATACAACAGCGACAGTGGACACAAACAAAAGCAAACACGAGAGCAAAAAAAAGAAAGCGGAGATCGCAAAAGAACTACAATATAGATGTTAAGTCGTAAGGCTTTCGAATGTCAAATATTCAAGCAACTTTATAAATATATGATATTTCATGTTGATTTAATTTGTAGTAGCACAGTTTATATAATATTTAATATGATTTTTGGATTTTTACAGAGTAAAATGACGGGGCTCATAATATGACGATTTATAAATATCTTTACTGTGCTTCTGGTACAAATGTTTTTTTTTATTTTCATGAATTTTCGTACAAATCGACTGAAATAACCTTTATTACAGTTTATGTAGAGCTATAAAACCACTTTTGTACCTTTTTGTCTTTTAACTTTGTGCATGTAAAATGAGCAGGCACACGCTCACTGACATACCCCACACAAGCTCACCCACCCCACAGAAAACTAACTTTGCCTGCTTGCTTCAAAAGCAACAGTAAAACATATGTGTGAACAAGAAATACGGTATAGCACTACCTCTTAGCACGGTCGCATCTTCTCACCAAATATTGTTCCCAAACTTAACATGTGTTGGGAAATAGCAACCGAAGTAGTGCTTTACACATACACATTTGTCCAGCTGTTGCTTTCGATGCATGCAGGGGTGGGTGTGAGCTTGTGTGGGGCACGTCAGTAAGCGTGTGTCTGCTCATTTTACATGCACAAAGTAAAAAGGGAAAAAGGTACAAAAGTGGTCTTGAGCTCTACACATAGCGTGGCTCTACATATAACTGTAGTCGGTGTAGTTTTTTGGGTAAATATTCGTTAATTTCTATACTATTTAAAAATAATTTCCCTACCATTAGTTTTATCATACTATGTACAAAATTAGCGCATTAAGTATGGTTTTTTATTGTAGTGATGGAAAAGGAATTAATTAAGAGTTGATTATATTTGAAAACTAATTTATATTTTATAATCAGCTGAAGACTTCAATGGGAATATTAAAATATTTAACTGGATTTTAAATCGTGAACAAAATTAATTGTTCGTGTGTATATGAAAAATAATTTTATTAATTATTATAATATTGACTAATTAATTATGACATTGAAACTAACTGTAAAATTACACTGTTAACTGACAGGTAATTACTGATACAATTTAAATTTTGCTTTACAATTCTTCTTTTCGCCCTATTTACAACAAATCTCTATTTTTTTCTCGTTAAAGTTCCCCAAAAAACCCATTTTCCAAACTGTATCACATTTATCAAATATATCAACCTCCGCACAGTCACCTATTTAGTTTCTTATTTATTTGACTAGAAACAATAATATTTTCAAACAACGACACCCATTCAAGTATTATGTGATAAGCCAGCCCCTTAAAATTACAGACCTCAAATCAATTTGAGTCATAAGACACCTACATACCTAGTTTCAGCCTTTCAATCTAACATATATGGGAGTTACCTCTTGGGGGGTATTTGTGGGGGTTCAATTAATTTAATCGAGTCGTTTGCTTTATTTAAGAACCACCAAAGTCATTAATTAGTAATGTACATTAATGGTTACTAATTATGGCCAGGTAAATTCATTAAAAGTTGGGGTATCACTATATCATCAAAAAAATCGTCATGTGATGCCGTTTTTGGTCGATGCGCTATCTATAAGCACATATAAAAGCAGAATATAAAATACACAATGCCATTGCTCAGGACACAAAAAGTTTTGATCTGTTTTGAGTTGTATGAGAGTAAGACTTGAAACGCGGATGTGGAAAAAACATTGTAGTAAATATCTTTTCAGTGAAAATGGCAGATGTTTGTAATGTAGAATATCGATGGCTTAGTATCAGAATGCTTTAACTTAAAAAATATAAAAATCGCAAAACCCTTTTACTTAATTTTTAGA
>JAQIWN010003459.1:0-13090 GCA_034699025.1 Entomobrya cf. arborea Gr-Col-00668
TTCCTTGTCAGTGAGCTTATCTTCCGTACACAAAAATGCATGCCATTGATATCCCCCACGTGTTCGTATCCATCCGGAGGATTTTTCAGTTTTGATAAGATGACAACGTCGACAATCGAGTCGGAGGGGCCTTTGAAGGGGGCAAGGCGGTAGCACAGCTGTTTTTTCTTGAATGCTTTGGAGTTGGAGTCGGAGGTGTTTGTGAGGAGGGAGTAGCCTTCTGGGGGGAAGTCCTGGGGGGAAGGGAGGATAAGGAGGGATTCGAGAACGTGTTCGGGACGACCTTGGGTTTTGGAGAGGCAGACGTAACGGGTGACGCGGCGGGAGAAGAGGCCGTCTTTCCAGAGATCCGCGTCGGCGTCGAGGTCATGGGTTCTCATAATCTAAAAATATTAATAGATTCTCATGAACAATTAGTTAATTACTCTAATAATTAAAAAAGTGTATATTTAATTGAGTTTACGAACAGGTGTATAGCCCAGTGGACATTTGGTCACGTCCTCCACCACGCAAAGGGCAGTCACTGAACGGAGTTCGGAGGAACATGGGAACATTTTTAAATAATAATTATCTCCACTCTAACTGCAATTAAACTTTAATTAAGAATTCCAGTTAATTTTCCACTTTTTTAACTTTGGTAAAGGATAACTATTAATTTTCACTATTTATTTAACAGATCAGCTGACCAACTCATCAACCAACTTGACTGACATTTTACCTAACTTGCCTCCAAAATTTAAAAATTCCCTCCAAAAAATTAAATGTCTGTTATTTAACTGCCATAGTAACCACACTAAACTAATTAATTTACTTAATATTGCACAAACTTATTAAAAATTATTGTGAAAGAGGAAAACTGACTGAGTGGTTTATATTTTTTTGCTTATCTTTTTTTTGCATTTCGCAAGGTTGGTTATCTATTTAATTAGCTGTTAAGTTGGTGAAGCATGGAACACATTGTGGATTTTGGGAGGATGAGTCAGTCAGCCGTCAGATAATTAGGATGTTTGGTCAATTAAGCTGTAGTCTTGTCAGTGGAGTTGAATTGAATGGGATGGTATTTCTGTGTATTGGCTATGTGGACAAAAGAGCCAATGCTTTTTTTTGTGGATGAATGAATTCTTTTGTTTTGCTGCTGGGTAAACTGGCTGATTGTACATTTTTCCAAGTATGGGGTCATTTATAGCCAACAGAACCATAATAAAACCCCACAAAAAAATTATTTAATTAACTACTTAATTTTTTAAAAAGTTTAATTGTTGTAATTAAAAATTAAATAATCTGACGTAATTATTTTTTTGGGATCACCACCCACGTAAAACGAGTTAGTAGTGTCTTGGTTTATGGAGGACTCCATATTTTGTAAAGCTGTTTTTGATATGACGGTACAAGTGTATGGTAGGATGAATGCATGCACTTTGTCTCACTTCACCCCCAAATTAAGCCGCAATACTTGAATAGCTGGTTTTTAGAGGAGAGAAGTGTTTTCAATGAAAAAATTACTTAAATGTTTAACAAATAATTATAATGCAAATATTTAATTATATTTTAATGCATAGTTAAGTAGAAAATTTAATTTTTTACAAGAATATTAATTTTTAATTTAATTTAAAATAAAAAGTATCATGAAATTTCGCAAGTAAACTTGAAAGCCGTTGCATTTGTGCATTACGTTTTTGGCTGGACACATTAGTAAACTTATGAGTAATTATCGCTTCTCGGCCTTTTGGCTAAGATCAACGGTAGTATCTGTTCTTATCAGCTTAATCTCTGATATGACTCTCATTGAGAGTCTCGGAAGATTAAAACTGATTTTTTTGGAACAATGAGTGGATAAGCAAGCTTGCTTGTTCCCACTCACGAGTTGACCCAGCATTGCAGTATCGCTGGGATTAGCTCATAAAATAAATCAAAAGAAAACGACGCTCACGAGGGTACGTCCTTCACTGTGTTGTACTTTCTGGTGTAATGAGAAGACACTGTAATTTGTCTAGCTTATCATCCTATCAGTACATTGCATATTTAAATGTTATCAAAATAGAACAAACGACCATGTTGTTTATAAAACCAACTGTATGTACTGTATATATGACATGTTACTTAAAATTTGAAAAGGTTAACAGATTTTAAAAAATATAAAGGTTAACTACTTTTATGCACCAAAATAATGACTCTTTGTTTTAATGCGCGATATTCCAAGTAGGAAAATATTAACGATTAAAATAAATTTTTCCATGCAAACTAGTCGTAGAGGAAAAGACAAAGTTCTCCATTTTTTTTAAATATATAGCCATGTATAAAAATGCATGGCTATTTTGTTAATTGTTTTTAAATGATTTGACCTCGCTGTAAGTAATGCGTTGTTTGTGGTTTATGGTTCTAGTGACGGGTTCAATGAAAGTAATTAATGGACTTTAAATCTAAATCGAGCTCTTACTGCACTACTGCTTTAAAATGAGACTTTATATGCGAATGGAATGTTAGATTGTACTTGAATGCGTTTTTAGTGCAATGCAAGATACGTATGCATAAATTATTATAAATCTGTACAAACGACGAACACTTTGTCGAGCCATTTGTCGTTTTGGGGTTGCATATAACGCTATTTACTTTCAAAAATTTTACTAAAAAATTTCTAAGAACTAATTATTTGACTGTTGTCAAAAATGACTATTTCTATTTATCTCACATTTCTCTTTTTATGCCAAATAGGCATGTATAACGGTGTAACTGCAGATTTGGCAGAAGGTGGAATTGAATTCTTTGGTGGGGAAAATTACAGAGGTAGACGAACATTTAAAAAAAATCACCACAAAATTTACTAAAAATCGTTTAAGTTTTAAAATATTATTGTACAATTAATATATTTATTATGAAACAGATTCCCTGTATAAGATTTACACCAACACGACTACTGAATGTCACAATTTTCCAAGAGAAAATGTAACTGTGAATGTGGGATCTATTAAAACAAAGCAATGCTGGATTTTATATAAGGATCCCGATTGTCAATCACTTTTTACCGAAAAAATTACAACTGACGTTAGGTAAATTGAAACTAAAATTTACTAAAGATTATTTAATCGGCTAATACTTTGATATTTTACCTTAAATTGTTTTACAGTTGGAAACATTTCCATCAAATCGGTTCATTTCAACTTTGTACCGAACAAACTGGTGGAAGTAGTCTTCAAGTTGCCATTACTGACTTAAATGAGTTAGATGGACAGTCACTTGTCCTTGAAGACTATAAAAACGTTTGCGATTGTATTGATATCCCAGACTACATTCTGAAATTAGATAAATGGTCTATTGATAATAATGGAAACGATATGATGGCATATTATGAAAAAGGCTGTGAAGTAGATAAATATAAGCCATTATATATTCCCGCTGGTCACTCGGAAGTTTCTAGAGAAATTTATAAATATGAAAAAATCGATTTAGATCAAGGTCGAATTACAGATTCGACTGACAAATTACCGGAAGTCGAATACGGTCAGGTAAACGAAAATACAGAAAAGAAAGTTAGTCGAATTCAGTCATTTAGCCCGAATTTAAATTCATCCTATTTTCGAAAAAGTTGTGTGAAATTCGACGCAGCAGTGATCAAATTCGAAATAGACGATAAAGCGGAATTCGAGGAAACAGATTTAGAAATCGAAATGTTCAATAATGTCTTTAGAAACGACAGATCGAATCTTATGAGCAGCACGTATTTCATTACAAAAAACGTTCAGGAAGTTTTTAAAGTTGAGGTTGATTCGAGCATTAAGGAAATGAGTATGGTTATGGTAGAGCATGATTTCGAAGTTGAGAGCAACTTTGATCAAAGTATTTTCAGAGAATTTGCATTTAGGGAAGTTTTACGAAAAGCTTATTCGAAAACTTGTGAAAATAGCTTGAATTTTAGTAGCTTGAATGCTACTTTAAAATCGTTAAAAACGTTTTCGGTTAAACAGGTTATGAATGTGGCGGCTTGTACGGAACATAAGGTTAGTGCTCATGTGAATATGTTGAGAAATGATAGGATTGGGTTTAAGGCACTTATGAAAGTTAGTGGGTATATTGGGGAGAGGAAAATGGGGACTGGGGAGGTTAAAAGGTTTATGGATAGAAGTTTGGAGTATAAAGGGGATTATGACCAGAATACGGTAATGGCTCATGTGAATGGTGTGGTTGGGTTGAAGTTTGGAGCAAGTTTGGTTGTTGAGGGAGAGGATATTGCTATTCCGGAATGTGTAAGTTTTATATTTATAAACGTTAAGCTTATTTTTTAAATGTAAATTTTAACGACTTTATTAAAATATTTTTAAGGTGGCGTATAACCAGTTGCTGACCTGTCCTGCTTGTGAGGTTTGTTATTAAAAAGGAAATGTTTGGATCTGTATACATTACATTTTATTTGCTAAATACGAACTAAAATTAAGATGGGTATTGATCTTGTAAATAATTGATTAATAATTCATGATATATTACGTAAATAAGCAAAATAAAATGAATGATTTGATTTACTGATTAACTACACGTACTTGTAATAGAATTTTTTTGTGGGATGAATAAGTAAAGTATAGTAAACAAAATTCATCAAGAGAGCATGGCTCACAACTAGGTAGTTAAAAAAATATGGACATATGGTCATGTTTTTAGAATTTTATTTTAGTTTCTTTAAAAAATCTTCATAAGTTTCGTTTTCTTTAAAAAATATTTTAACCTTTTAATCCCTTAGCCAAGCTTGCTTTTTAGAAAAAGAGCAAAATTCTGAAGTAGACTATTTCAGACTAATTCCTCTCATTTATAAATCAAAGTTTGGAGCATTAAATTTTGTTCTTAAAATAAAAAAAAATGTCTTAAAATTAAAAAGTTTAAAACAGTATGGTATGGAACATTATATGTGATCTAGGTTGAGATTAACTGACTTATTCAACTATACCTGCAGTTGAGTGGCTGTTTGGGGTTACAGAACAAAATAAAATGAAAAAACCCTTGTCCATGATAACAGAACCATTGTTTATGAATACATTAATGCAAGGTTTTATTTTTTTTCTGTGTACCTGAAACAGCCACTTATACTCAACCTTAGTTTGGAACTGAATTTTAAATTTTGAATTTTTTTCCGAAGTAGATTACTTAAAAATAACTATTTTGACCTAAATTGATCGTTTGATAGGTGACTTTTATTCGTGATACAATATGCGTTCCTCTTAGTTGAGTGGTTTATATAAAGCATTATGCAATAAAATATTATCTTTGATCGAGGTTGACATTAGCCAACTTTCGAATAGCCAAAGTTCATAAGTAGGTCATTAAGCCCATCAAATAAAATTATTAATATTCACGTTTAGGAAATATGGATTAGCGAGAAATATCTCAGAAAGTGATTCATTTTCACTTTTGCTTCCATTTAGTCTGCTTTTAAACTTTTCATGAAAACCAGACACTTTGTAAACATTTAATTTGGTGAAAGGTGCTTTTTAAGGTATCAAAGTAAAACTTTCTGTGATCAAATTGTGGGAGAGAATGTCTATCCGTCTTCGTACCTGTTTGCCCGTCAAATCGATTTAACGTTATTATCGTAATGATAAAATAATAGTTACATGTTTTCAAAGTCTGATTTTTTTGTACCAATCGAAAGATTACATTGTGGAGATTAAACTTTGAAGAGACTATGAAACAAAACTCAATTGCTTGATTTTAAAATTTGACATCATTTTGAAAAGAAAATGTTTATTTTTAAAGGAATTAACGACGTTTATTGGTTATTTTTTGATGATAAGCCCACGGCTTTAAAACTATAAGTTTGTTTAAATATTATAATTTGTAATCTAAAAAAGATCTATGTCTTCAAAACCACCGACCAATCTTAAAACTTTTCCAACAGGTTAACCTATTTTATTTTTTAGATTTTCTAAAGACTTATACTCTCGAATACTTAAGCACGAAAATTAATTAGATATTTAAATTTTAATCTTACCTTTTGACCTGACATCCTTGTCGTGTTTAAAAGTAGTTTTGATTGAAGCCTAAAGAGTAAAAGAATCTGGTATTCTTCAATAATTAAATGCTCTTAAAACTGTTTTAAGAAAATGATTAATATATTTCTTGATTTTGGTATTTAAAAAGGAGCAGAAATTTTGACGTTTTCAAATGTCAAACAAAGTTATTTCATGACAACTTTTTTCTCCTCTCCTACAAAGTAAATTCAAATAATTTCGGTCTTCATATTAAAAACTTTTGTGCATAATCATGAAACTACTTGGAAAATGCGGTCTTCTTGAAGATATTAAACTTAATCTTCAAATTTGTGATTGGATGGGCAGCCTCCCATTCCAATGGAACAAAACATTGAATCAACTAGAAATGAAAAATTTGAAGGAACAAAAAAAGATTGGGATTCGGTTGGGTATAGCGTCAGTATACTTCATTCTGACATTGTTTCAAATTTTGAAAGAGTCAGATCGTGCCTCGTTGATGGTCATTACACACTCCATACTGACCACCTCCTTTAGGGTACTCATCCTTTCTTGTCAATATTCTAACTTTTTACATCTTCCAGACGTCGTCCAACTCTGCAATGGATTCATTAAACTTGAACAAAACTTTACGACATACTTTGAAACAAAAAATGGTAAATATGGACCAAAGTCAAAAGGGGATTTTTACATTCGAGGCATGATTTATTTGCTGACCAGTGCTGGAATAACTGCCTCAGTAGTATTTTGTTTTGACATAATTCGAAATCCTTGCTTTCCTGTAAATATTGGGTATTGGATGCTGGATAGTCAATGTAATGCTAATAAGCCCGGATGTTATTCTGCACCAACATGGAGCTTGATTGAAATTGTTTCAAAGGTCACAATTGCCATTACTGCATTTCTTGTCTGGGCTTCTTTGAGTTGTGGATGTTGTTTCCAAGTAGCTTTGGAGTTTGTAATAGAAGGAGACTGTTTTCGAGTGGGCATCGCTCAATTTGGAAGGTAGAATATACCAATCAAATTTAATTCGAGTTCGTTCTCCCTTCCTATAAAACTTGCTAACTTTATTTACTTTTTTTTTATCTTTTTTTTCAAATTCAGGAAACTTTTAGAAACAAAAAAAGAAAATCATAGGGATTTAAAAAAGCTCACATTATTTCACAGACAACTTCAAATCATGGCCATTCGGTATTGCTTGTATATTTCCAAGTTTCAGATTGGGTTTGCTATTCCAAGCTTCATTGCAATGCAAACGGCCTGTTTATACAATACAATTATTCTCATGTCGGGAAAGGACACAGGTGCTCCAATTTGGTACAACTTTTTATACGTTTATGGTACAGTTGTAATATTGTTTGACACTTTATTTGTGTTTGGCATATTTGCGGATGTGTATGAAGTTTCAAAGGGAGTCCAAAAGAAGATCAATAGATATACTGAGTTGAGTCGAAACAAATGGTTCAAAAGGTGGATAAAATCGTGTCCAACTTTAAGAATATATTTTGGTGGTTCTAACTACTTGGAGAAGTTAACACCATTAATTATTCAAAATTTTGTAATCGATCAAACTGTGAGATTGATGTTGTTACAAAATTAAACCAGAGATTTTGGTTGAACAAATCAAAGCGAAATATAAATAGAGCAATTTGGATTTCTATAATATAACTTGTCTTAGATTGTATGATCCCCGTTGATATTATAATACCATTAATTCAACTTACTAGATATTATTTAGAATACTTAGTAGTTACGGTGTACAAAAACACTTTAGCTTGGACATCTTAAAATTTCGCAATAATAGTTACGTCATATATGCATAGCCACAACTGAACTTGCTACGTTTAAAGTTTCATAAAATATGGTTGCATGACTTGCATGGAACACTTTTAATTCTTAATAAGTTTGTATTTCTTAAAATTTTGAAGAAACAAACATTAGATTAACAAAATAATAATAAATATTTACGTCAAATTGCTCTGTTAAGGCGAAATCGATTATTTTGAGGGAAAAAATTATAAAGGGAAATGACCATGTAAATTAATACTATACGCAAAAAAAATCAAATTATAATTAAATAAATTTTGCTTTCAAATGTGCTACTCATCAAATAGATTCATTGTACAAGATTTACGTTAAAAAACAAGAAACGGACATAACACCTTAAGAGAAAAGGTAACTTTAAGTGTGGGATCATATTAAAAAAAATGCATAAAGGTCCAGACAGTTAATCTATCTTTCAAATTTGAAAGTAACTTTGATCAAATTGTCTTCAGAGTTTTTGCATTTAGGATAAGTAATGCGGTAAACGTATTCAAGAACTTTTGAAAAATGTTTGAATTTTAGTTTCTTGAATGCTACGTTGAAATCGTTAATTTTTTTTTAGCTAAACAGGTTATGAATGTTCCAGCTTGTACGGAACCTAGGGTTAGTGCTCATGTGAATATGTTGAGAAATGATAGGATTGGATTTAAGGCACTTATGAAAGTTAGTGGGTATATTGGGGAGAGGAAAATGGGGGCTGGGGAGGTTAAAAGGTTTATGGATAGAAGTTTGGAGTATAAAGGGGATTATAATCAGAATACGGTAATGGCTCATGTGAATGGTGTGGTTGGACTGGAGTTTGGAGCATCGCTGGTTGTGGAGGGAGAGGACATTGCTATTACTGAATGCGTAAGTTTTGATGTATTTTGAGTTCTTTTGTTCCCGTTGCAATTATAATGTGAGCTGAAGTGATTATAATATAAATTGTTTAAAAAAATTTGTAAATGAATGTTACGGGTTTCACGGATGTTGGTTTAAAAATAGTAAACTCTAGCTTTCGAAATTTATTCAATTTCTTCCTCAGGAGTACAGTTTAAAGAAACAAATGAAAATATGCGAAACAGTCAAATATTATATTATATCATATATTATATCAACCAGTTATTGACTTGTCTAGCTTGGGAAGTATGCCTTTAATCTGGAAAACGTTTCAAAGTACAATAATTTTATTGCTTAAAATGCACTACAAGTTTAATTACAATTGGGTAGTGGCCATGAAATTGATTAATTGTTTGTATTTAATGAACAAAATAAAAGAAACGAGTTCACTTACTCGTGAATACATTTACATTTTGGTTTCATTAGGGGATTTAATAACTTCTTAACTTCTGTGGAAGGCCTTGATCTGAAAAAATAGCAAATTCCGAAGTAGATTACTTAAAAATAAATACTTTGGTTTAATTCGATAGTTTAAAAGGTTACTTTTACTTGTAATATAAATATGAATAACTTTATGTTGAGTAGTTTATATAAAGCAATATGCTATAAAATATAATCTTTGATCGCGGTTGACATTAGCCAACTTTCAAATAGCCAAATTTCATAAGTAGGTCACCAAGTCCATCAAATAAAATAATTGATATTCGCGTATCCGAAATATGGATTAGCAAGAAATATTTCAGAAAGCGATCGATTTTCACCTTTGCTTCCATTTAGTCTGCTTTTAAACTTTTCATGAAACCCAACACTTTGTAAATTTTTAATTTGGTGTAAGGTTTTTTTAAAGGCATCAAAATAAAACTTTGTGTGATCAAATTTTGGGAAAAATATCAGAAAGAATGAATGAATGAGAATGAATCAATTTAAATTGTATGGTTTATAATTTAAAATAAATTAGCATTAAATAAATGACTTTAAATATCAATCCGAGTCCGACCCGTACCAATACCCAGAGTACTTCCAGTAATAATTAATCATTTATTCTAATTTTTACAAATATTGTAATTATATCTTGTATTTCTGTAGAAATTACAAGCAGTAAGAAAAAACTGAGACTATTTTTAAACTTTGATGATGCGCTTTACTTGAAAAAATAAAGATTTAAATATTCATGAATTGCATGCATCTTTGCTTAAAAATACAGAGCGAACATATATAAATAAAATTATCATGAAAAAAGAGTAAAAACAACGACGATGATCGTGTTTTGTTTCTTTGAATATTTTAGTGTACGTAATGATTTTGTGTAATAGATAGCTGTCAGTGAAATATCTATTGGTATTGGCAACAAACGAATAGTACGGAAATAAAGGCGCTCATTAAAACAATATTTAATTGTCATTTGCGTTTCATTTAGAATTCCAGAACATAATCTCTAACTTTCGAGAACAAAACTTGACTGGAATTTACTAATTTTCTGCTATATTTTAGAATTGTTGATGCTTAAATCATGCAAACGAGTAAATACTCAACAAAAACGTGTTAATGATTTGGCCACTAAGTAATTTCGCAAAGCTATTAAATTTTATTGAATGCAATAAACGTTATTAGTAAATTCTAGACTGTTCCAATGAACGAATTTCTGTTTGGGGCTGACCAATATATTCATCTCTCATTCATTGCATTACTTCATTATCATAAGATAAAGTAGTTAAACTGTATAAATAAAAACAGGGATTTCGGAGTTGATTCGAAACAGTTGTCTCTCGCATTCTGGTAAGTGAAGACGATAAAAATACTACAGACTACAAATAAATTTTTGTGCACGTAAATTTTGGTTGGCCAAGATGGTTTCTAATACGAAAACTATAGTTTTATTACTATCGGCATTGTGTCTTTTAACGTTACTGGAGCCTGCATTAGGTAAATTAAATTTTCACAGGATATCATTACTCGAAATTTTAAAAGACATTTGTTTCTTTTATTTGTGATTTTCAGGGAACCCCCAAATGATAGGAGGCACTAAGGGAGGAAACAGTGGTGGCGGAGCACCCGCAGGTGGCCCACCAGCAGGACCACCTGCAGCACCAGGGCAGGGTGGATCAGCTTCTGGGAAAGAAGCAGGTACAAACAAAGCGGGAAGCAGTCTTTCTAAAGGCTAAAATGTGGCCATACGTTTTGTGATCAGATCAGCATTGTCAATTTTCATCAATTCTTTATAACCATATGTCACGCCACTGAATAAAATTTTCTTATATTTTTCGGAAAACCAAGATTTCATTAAATTTGTACGAATTTTACAACGGAAATATTTTTTTCTTCTTAAACTTTTAATTTCAATAACCAGTTATCATTGAAAATCAAGCATACTTTAACATGTTGAATGCTCATAAATACAAAACTCTTTAGTTTAGCCTCTTCTATTAGCTTACATATATAAGATAAGTATCACATATAAAACAATATACCATAAAATATTGTAATAAATTATCTCCATGAAAATACATGGAATATTTCTTATATTCGAATATAAATCAAAAAAGATAAAATTGAATGTTGAGTTTTAGTAACTATCTCGTATTGTCTTAGGTTTCAGTCGAGTTAACATAAAACTCATCCAGATTTGACCTAAAAGCCGATAGATTTTAAATATCAGTTTTATTCGATCAATATTTTAAGTCGCCCAGAAACATAACGTGCTGGAAAGATTATCAATATTTAATTAAGCCCAGAGTGCTTATTAAAAGGATCATTTTGCGCTCTTCTTTCTTTATTATTTAGTCAACAAGTTTTTGTAATGGGCACATAAGAGCTTGAAATGGTAAACTGAATCATTTATTTAAAACAGCCTTATTACTTTGTTTTAGCTTACGCATTTTCTAAAAGTCTAAAAGCGATAAACTTGAATAGATTTGCTTTTAAATATTTGAAAATTCTCAAGTGGATGATCCACTTATACGTGATCGAATCTAACCCATAAATCAAATTTAAACGATATTCGAATGGGCATATCAGAGTGAATAAATCCACTGTAATGCCGATCATAACGACGTAGCTGAAACAACGCGATTTGGATAGTAATTATTGATATTGCCAATGTAAAAATCTTTCAAATGTAATGTCATTAGGTATATTTTGAGTTGTAAGTTTGACCTTAATTTCTTCTCAAAAAGGGCCACGGTGACCTGGAGTCACAATTGAATTCGAATTTACTTGACTAATCCTTTCATTTGCTCTATTGGAATATTAAAGCATTCAATTTTAACCTTTGACCTTGGAGTTTAATCTTACAAGCTGAAAGTCAATTGACTTATTATATTTTTGGCCTTTAGTGACCCACGTGTCAAATTTAAACGAAAACAGTTAGAGTATTCTTCAGTTAGCCTGCTTTCAGACGGACGGACAAACATGATGAATTCAATACTTGCTGACGCTTCTTTCTCGTCTACTTAATAATTGATTTGCAAGATAAGTGGCCGAGAAGTTCTATCATAGCTTTAAGACATTTTATAAAACATGACATTTCTCAGACAACGATGTTATCTTGGTTTTCTATCTCCTAGTCCATAATTCTTTCCAATAGTTACCTAAAATTCACTACAGGCTTTTAGAAAGCTTACGTCTAGAATCTTTAAATATTTAGGCCCCTTATAAAGGCAAAAGACGGTTATTTTCAGCTAAAGTAATTAAAAGACTCTATTTAATATTTGTATGTACACTTGATACTTGACTTGTAAGCTAGAAAACCTTCACTGGGTCAATAGTTGGCTTTGTGTTCACATCAAAATTGTTTTAGTCTCACAAATTCTGTTGTAGCAGTTTAAGCTAGAAATTGTAACCATGAAACTACTTGGCAAAGACGGTCTTCTAAAAGACATAAAACTTAACCTTCGTATTTCCAATTGGATCGATGGACTTCCATTTCAATGGAACGAGACCTTAAATCAACTAGAAAAGAAAAATAAGAGGAAACAAAATATTTTAGCCATTCGACTCATAATAGCCACGCTATATTTCGGCTTGGCTTTAGTACAAGCTGCTAGAGTATGGGATCAAGCCTCACTAATGGTCATTACCCACTGCATACTAACCTTTTCCTGTTGGGTACTCACTCTTTCCTCACAAATTCCAAATTACTTACAACTTTCCGGTGTCGTCCAACTTTGCAATGGTTTCATTCAACTTGAGCAAAACTTTTCAAAGTATTTTGAAAAAGGAACCACTGAAACAAGTTTAAAGTCTAAAGGTGATCTATCCATTCGAGGTATGATTTATTTGCTAACCAGTGCTGGAATTATTGGAGCAACGGTATTTTCGTTTGACGTGCTAAGAAATCCTTGTTTCCCAGTATTTGTCGGATACTGGATGAGTGGTCAATGTGAAGAAGGTAAACCTGGACAGTATTTGCCGCCAAC
>JAQIWN010003460.1:0-13089 GCA_034699025.1 Entomobrya cf. arborea Gr-Col-00668
AAGCTTACCATCATACATCAGAGTGATCAAACTGACATAACATCTTAAAAAGATGCGTAAACTATTTGCGCTACACGCAGATCGTATGGTTTAAATTGTGGTAGTAATAAAGTTATAAATGAGATAAATATTTACTAGGGTTTTTCGTTGTCTTGTTTTTGTTCGTCCCGAGCTTTTGAGAAAGGATCTCATAGTAATTAAAAATTTGTTTTTCAATAAAAAGTTAATTCTGTAGTCGATGCTCAGATTAGTTTACTATAAAACAAGCCAGACCTGACCAGCAAACGATCGTCTGGATCAGCTAACGTTCATTTAGTGGTCAGCGAATAAAGTACTGCCATGATTTTTTGTACTTGAATTGTATTGGTAAATTTTCGTAGCGTGACAAGACTAAACAGTTTAATTGTACTACAAATTAATTGTAAATTTGTATCTTAAAACCAATAATTAGTAACATATGAGTCATCATAATCATGTCATAGTCATAACTGGATATTTCAAAACCCCGATGTTTGGGAAAGGTACAAAAAGAAGCCAGCCGCCACCATATTAAAGTTAGAGATCAATATCGAATCCGAATGACTTCAAAATTACGAGTCATTGTCTTTCTTCGATTTGCATTCTTCCACATCTTCGTCAAAGATACATGTTATACATGAAGTTATTTTCATTAAACTATTTTCATACTGTGTACATTGTACCTTGTCAGAGTGTCATTGTCATGGTTAATGTATTCATATAAATGAACATAACGATTAGCTGAAGGTTACAAATCGGATTGAAATGAAATATACATAGAGTTGATTTCATTCAAGCTTAAGCGCATGCGGATTGTTTATGTTGTATTCCGTTTTAGTCGTGAATTTACACTCACGCGAACTTTGTAAAGATTGGCAAGGAATTCAACAAATCGAAGGCATTTGAGACTATTGAGACTGGTTTATAAAGGAGATCGTCTTTCACTGTCAAGAGCCAATATTTAAGTTTTAGTGTCATCGACTATTATAGTGACTATGTATGCTTATTAAAATGTCCATAATGTACAGCTGAAAATAGTTCATTTGATAGCATCACAGTTAACGCTGCAAACATTGCAAGACAATCAATTGTGTCGCTTCATTAAAAAACAATCATCTATCTGAATGTCAATGTCAATGTCACTTTACTTGTGCATATTAATGCACACAAGTATATGAAAATGAACATGCTTTATGTGTACATTGTTAGTTTTATTTTCGCTGTATGCTAGTAACTTGTTATTCCATTGACGATAATTAGCATTTTGCGTAATGCGTACTTAGGACTACTCATATGTTATCCATTTCAGCATACAATGTAAAAAAAAATCTTGGTAACATATTTAAAGATTGCATTTTTCATGCATTTATACTATTTACAATTTGTTTTTTAACTGGGAAAGTATCTTCTACAATAATCACAAAAATACTGAGACTGAGGTCATTTGACGTTCTTATATGAAATTGTATAACTTGAACGTCCATACACACGAGCTTTCAGATGACCACGCAAATATCTCATAATGCCCCTGCCTAACTAATGTACGATCTTTGAGATCTGTGATTTCACTAGAAAACTATTTGAGTTGATCAATCACAAAACTTAAATCAGTACTAATTAAATTTTCACAATCATAACCCATTATTCGTAAGTAGAGCATGGCTTGCATATTATGAATTTTGTAAATTGTAACAACATTTTGAAAAAAAACTGAACTAACGCATTGTGATAGACTGGTGTTCCATACCTTCTCCGACCAAGTTTGGTACACAAACTTCAAGATACTTAAAGTTTTGACAAAAAATGAAAACATTGATGATCTTAGCCTGATGACGGGACCATTCAAGCTTGGAAATTTAAGCGGTTGAAAGCTATGAAATAAGTATTAAGTATTTATTTTATTAATTGTACCTGTTTTGTCTTACAATACGGATAAAGAGTGCTTTAAAAATTTAAAAATTACAAAGAAGCTGTCAATTTATTTCCCAGATTTATCCCAGTTTATTGAGCATCTCTCTGTGGCTTCTAGTATTTTTAATTGAATGCATTGAGTATTGTATGCAGTGCAGTATTTCCTTGTTGTGATGTGAATTTTAGTTGCAGCGTAATTTTCCATATCGGAAGATCTTTAGACGATAGAATAATAGATCGGATTAATACCTAATGTGTACATGCATGCATAAGAATGTACTAGTTGACCTCAAAACTGTTACACGGTACAGAGACAAACACGTGGATGTAACATAAAATTACTGTGTGAACGACCAGTTGAACTTAACAAAATTGATATTTATGTATTGCTACTGCTAAATACGACAAGCTTGCGATTTGCGATGGAAAAGATACTGGAGGTTATCGACTGAGTCTTCTGGTTTGATAGTAAAACAGTAAAACGATTTCGCCCGTCATGTTGGTTACATTGCATTGCACCAGAATATTTGCGAGCTAATAATATGATGAACACTGAGTCCTCCATATTCATATTTGTCAATAGTTTTATCGTGATTCCATGACAATCCTTTCATCTTATCATCTCCGAGGAGTTTTGAGGAATGTATGAAAAACTTTTATTTCTAAGTATTAAATGCATGTTATCGTTTATCGTCAGCTAAAAACTACTCGTTGGGTAGGGAAAATGTTTGTATTTTGTATGTTTGTTCATAAAATGTTCATAAATGTGGTAAATACTGTGACTGTGGCAGCTTCCGAAACAAACTGACTATAATTTTATGCATGGGTTCTTGGTTCTTTTTGAGTCTGACCGTGTGAGTAATATTACATCTTACACAAAAATATATGCACCCGAAAATGTATACATACCAACCAAAACATCAACAGAAGATTGCAATTGAAGTATGGTAGGCGGTGGAATAAAACACATCAGATGACAGCATATGACTACAACTTTTTATGGAAAACCGTGTATGAAGTTTACAAATTTTTTTGCACGTAGCAAATTTTTGATTGATTACTAATTAAAACATGTAAACTAAATGAATTTAGTTTGGTACACTTTTACCACAAGACCCTGTAACAAAAAGGTTTTAACTTTGTGACTATTGATGCAAGAACTTAAATTTCATGCACAAATATTCACTAGTCACAAACGTGGAAATTTGTAACTTCTTCTATAACATACCACTGCACTGGCGGGCTAATAAAACTAATTGTCATTTTAGGTCTGGAATTGATTAGCAACCAACATGTATAAGTGGTAATTGCAAATATAAAAAATAGAGGTTCACAAATTGGTTCAGTATGACCCGACGATTTTGACATATTCCTGAATTCAAAATGTTAATTTTTAGGTCCACGGACACCACAGCTTATCAGCGCAAGCTGAAATCAAAAATAAGTATAAAGAGGACGAGAACAAGTACTCATCCTTTGGAAAAACAGTCAAGCAAAATTGTAAGTTTGTTCGATATGACAACTGACACAAAATAATTGTTTACTGCCTAAAAATGTGCTTATGTACATAGTACACATCATATCATGTTAGCAACTGGTGGGTTTCACTTTAACAACCACACAGTTTAACCTGGAAATTTCAATGAAACATTTAGATCACAGTCAAACATGACCCACTTGATGGTTTGGATCCTTTAAGTATTGGGGAACTGGACCCTTTAACTCGAATGGCTGCAGATTTAGAAGCTTTTCCAGTTGTTGGGTCCAGGCCTCTGCGTGACACTTTTGAACCATGGAACGTTAAGAAAAATGCAATTTTACATCGGTTTACTACACAGGAGAAGCTCTCTATAACGACCTCCGTTTTTGCTACAGAACATGGTACAGTATAACACAAGTATAAAAACAACATGAAGTTCAAAAAAGGAGCTTGATCTTAAAAGTTATGTCTATAAAATTACCGATATATATATATAAAATTAAAATTGCAGAGGTGCGTGGCGTCAGTGAAAAGGTTTTGCATAGATTAGAGCAGTTGGATTTAGACTGTGGTTCGAAACAAACATTTGGGGGACTGTCACAGGAAGAGTATACGCTTAAGGTTTATCATATCTATAAATAAATTGCTCACTGAAACTTATGTAAAATTATTAGCACAGCTTTTTGAAATCAAAATATTTTGTATTATAATGATGTAGATTAACCAGTTGGATCAGCAACTTACTCAAGCATGGAATTCCGACCTTAGAGTTAATGCACTAAAAATTGCAATTCAGGTAACATGTTTTTCCTAAAAAAACGTTAATTTAATTGGTTTAATGCAATGATTACTGAAATTGCATTTTGAACCTTTTATGTGACCAGTGTTGCAAGCTTCTTGGCGACACTTCCGTGATCTCATTCTATCCAAGCAAGTTTGTAATTATAACCGATATACTTCAAAAATTTGGTGAAATGGTTTATAGCCGGCTTAAAGGAAAGCAAAGGTACATAAAAATATGTCAAAGACTACAAATTCCACTACAATGCCATTTGATAATCTTTAAATATATGTATCGTTTACTAATCAATGGTATAATGTTGCATTGTAAATTTAGTGATATGCTTCCACCTGAAGTTGCGAAAGAAACTTGCAAGAATTGGTTTTATAAGGTGGGGTCTATCCGAGAGTTACTTCCTCGTCTGGCTATTGAACTGGCGATTCTAAAATCCTATTCATTTATTGTTCCAAAGTAAGTTTTCTGTAATTAAGTGTTGAGCAATCTTATGTTAGTGCGATAAAAACAAACGTTACAACTATTTAATTTTTTTAGTCCAGAATATGGGAAGATTCTTATTCGACTTTTGAATTCCGCGTGGGGTATTGGCGATCCCGTTGTTGCCATTTATCTGAGGTGAATATAAATATCAACACATTTTTTTAAACGAGGAAAGACATGAATAATAATTCATATTATAAAATTTAGGTGTTATCTTTGTCGGGTGGCAATGGACTTGGTTCCCGATGATAAAGAATTATATATGAAATGTTTCCAGGATTTACTACTCCTTCATGATCAAGTTGGTTTTCCTTGCAAATATACATAGTTTTACTAACCTATTCTGGTCTCACGACAACGGATAAATTAATTTAACTGCCTCCTTATACAACAGGTACTCGACAACTTTAGAAATTCTCCACAACTGGTCAATGCAAAAGTGTCAATGGAAACTTACATGAGTGTCTTGAGTCCAGCCGTTGATTGGATTCTACAATGTTTGGTTCATCGAGGTGATCACTTGAATTACACGATGCAACTTGTGTCAAATGTTCCCCCATTGTATGTACTCAAAAAGTTTTTAGAAATGTTACGAAAAAACAGTGCAATATAGAAAATCTCGTTATGCTAATTTTTTCTAAACTTATTTAGTTGGAGATCGGTTTTAACAAGTTCCGTTCTTAACACATTCCCACCATCCTTTATTGGCGATGAATGTGTGAATATAATCGAAATGTGCATCAGTCTAGAAACAAATGTATCTGAGATTTTAAAGAACTTAGGGTTATGTTTAAGCCTTGTGGAAATGCAAACGTCTCAAGCAAAAGACGTATGGCTGAAAGTCTGGCCTGAAATTAAGAAAATATCGAATCGGGAATCATACTTGAATTGCTGTCAAGTTTGGATTGAGTTTGTTGTTAAATTTTTTGGGGTAATTTCTTTTTAATAAGCTATGCCATAAAATATTACATCTTCACTGTGAAACTTTCTAACAAGAATGTAATATTTTAGATTGACAAAGTGAGCGAGTTTTTGGATGACATTTTGTCCCGGATTTCATTCAGAAATGCAGAGCAGTACCATAGTCGCTTGGCTACCATTGTTGAAAAATTAACTACATTTTCGAAAGATATAACAGAATTAATGAAACTGGTTCGGGAAAAATTAACTTTTGAACGATTTATTTTAAGAACTAAAATATATTATCTGTTTTATTGTATTTTTTAGAACAAATTTGTTAAAATCGTTACCATGTTGAATGTGGAAGCAGCGAAGAATGTTATGATAGCATATTCAACCAGGCATACTGAAAACTTGTCTGACAGCATAATCATCAATACTCTAATGCACGTGGCTTCAATTCTTCATGACTCTGTAGAGTAAGTTGATTAAGCTATACTACAATTTTCCCATGTTATGTAATCTGAGATTAAAGACTGAATTATGAAAAAAATTGAACAGTGCTCTAACACCTTCCGATGAAGTTAAACAAATAGGTCATTTGATAAACACCTTTATTCTACGCGTAAATTTTGGACGTGACTTTGAAAAGCAATTGCAATTTTACGACGAAGCAAGAGGCACATTCATGAATGTTGATGTAATTTTGGTACAACTTGTTCAGGTATTTTAACATAACTAGTAAAATCAATGATTTTATGCCGAAGGATTATTCTGTTCTATTAAATGTTACGAGTTATTTGATTGAATTATTTTAGTGTGTGTGCAGACTGGGTATGGAAGTAGGCAGTATCGTGGGCGGACATCACACAAAGCGTACACGTGGTTTTCTTTCAGCATGCATCGCGTATGCATTTATTACGATTCCATCTTTAGAAAGCAGTTATACCCAACTGCAATTATACTTGCTTACTGGACAAATAGCGTATGCCAACCAATGTGTCAGTCAAGGTAATTTGGTTTGTAAACTGTAGACAGTCTCAAACAATAATAAGCTACACTAAATTCTTTAATTTACGAATTCATTTATGTAGGTGATTCTTGCCTGAAAGCGGCTATAACTTTACTCGGTGAGGAAATGGAGGAATTGGAAGTTGGAGAGCCACTTATAATCGAATATGTCAGTGGCTTGGTAAGTGAAATCAGTCTAAGTAGATCTGGATATTCTGGATATATGAAAGTGATTAATGATACATATATATAAATTTTGAATTTTAACTTGTAGCTTAGTACACTATTGGCAGTGCCTGATCATCCTAAAGAATCCATGTTATATCTTCTGAAAGCTTTGATGACTTTTCAATGGTCATCCCCCATTTTACCATTAAGATTTATATCTTTACTGGGAGCATATGCTCAAGGCGAATATCCTTACCAATTTAATGGAGGTAGGATACCAGATTTTTACAGATTGTATTTTAAAGGGTGACTTTTGAAAAGAATGAAAATGTAATTCAAATCTTGATATTTTTTTTCTGAAAAGTTGACAACAATCACAGCTTATACGGGGGTGCTAAGCAGTTTATTACGGAAATAGATTCTTTGGCTGCTACTATACTGAATGATTTACTCACGAAGATAAAATCGTATGGAGACCAAAATCAATTCAAGAAGCAGGTTAGTTTTATAACATCAAAATATTCCATACGAAACATTCTTGAAAAAGTAACAGGTTATAGATACTAATTAATTTCTAAATTATAGGCACGACTGAGTCTAGAGCTGTTTTCTGAAATCATCAATTGGGGAGATTTGAATGAAATGGGAAATCTAGCAATCAATTTGTGGAACTTCTCATACAAGAACTTAGACCAAAAACTAGCTGTCCGTGCTTATAATTCCCTTACGCAAAGATCACAGTCTTATCCCGCATTTCATAATTTGGTAGAGAAAATTCCTGCTCCAGGGACATAACAACCGAATATATAACCATTTGTGAAACATAAACTTTATATTTAAATCAGTGACCTTAGCCATATTTCTTTATGCTTTATTATAAGTTGACATCGTCGTAACTCTAAATACTTATATACTTATTTTGCCGTGTAATAAGAATTATCTTTATTTATTCACATTTCAATTTCTCTAATGATCATGCATACATTCCAAACGCACTGCAGATATTTCCAGAATAAAAATATTATAACGTTATTTTCGAAAACAAATCATACTGCGTTCTACAAGTTATTATCCAGAACAAAATGAAAATCATTGTAAAACTTAATTAAAATATAAGAAATGGAACAGTACCTGAAAATATAATGTAAACGATTGCCCACCTCCATATTAAACATTTTTCAAATAGCTCACGCTCACACAAGTTCATTTTGAGTTTCGGTACTACTCCAATTCTCATACTTTATATCTGTTCCGGTTTGACTATGACATAATTACGTTTTAGCACATTTATGCGTCAGAAATATGAGAAATACAAAGTATAAATTATACCCCGACACGTTTCCACAATTACATAATATAGTGATTATATCTTATTTAATTTTGAAATCTGTTCCGTGGCACACTTTAATTTTTTCATGTGATACTTGTTACTTGGCCATATGAGGTAACGGCTGGAAACATTTTATTATTATTTTCTCATACTTTTCATATTTCCATCGCAATTTAAAAAAAAAATCCATAATGCTTAATCCATATTAGTACATAATGCATTTTACTTAATTAATAGCACAATTATGTACCTTTTATACAAAGGAAAATTAATAACAAAATCAAATAGTTATTTTCGAACAACAGTTAGTTAATAAATTTACTTCTTTCGATTTGAAAGATTAGTGTTTTCAGGTAAACATATATAGTTAATTAGTATGATGAATATCATTGTGTTGAATTTTGACTTTAGCCGATCAATTCAACAGAATCTAAACTTAGTGTCGTAGCATCATTATACGAAATAACAACACAGTAATGATCAAATAGTTGCTTCAGCAATTCATGTTCATCCAGCATTTCGATTGCTTCAACCCGTTCTATTTCTTTCATAGGTATTGACGCGTAAACTTCGTTCATAGTCCAAGCCTTAACGCCAGACCATCCTGCCTCCAAAAATCTGTAAACAGACAATTTTAAATGTACATATTAAGTAAATGATCTGATCGATGTAATACATTATACGCACAGCTAGAATTATATTCGATACAATAATGAAAACCAAAATGAATTACCAATTTGAATTTACTCACCGATTTTTTTGTGCAGCGAGATCCTTACAATTTTCAACTCCTGCCAGTCTGCAACCGCGCATAGTTAAGTTGTTAAGCATTACTTCAGCGAATCTATCTGTCATATTCACCTAAAAAGAATATATAAACAAAAACAATACTCATTAAACAATCATACTTGTTCTTAAGCCAATATTTTTCTTACTACAAACCTGCTCGTAATTTATAAACATTGAGGTTCTGAAGTTATCACTAATCCATTTGAGTAAAGTGGCAGATGACTTGGTGTCCATATAGACTAGAACACACTCTGACAAGAATATTGTTGGAAGATCAAATTTCACTCCACAGGAAAGCAGTTTTGATCCAAACTAATAAAAAACAAATACATTTGTAAGGTTTTTTATATATAAAGTCATTTAAGTCTAAGCATGAGCCTTAAAAAACTGTAAATCAGAGTAGTCAATAAGTAATACCTGGTTAATATCCCGTAAATCAGTTCCAACTATATGGTAATCGAACGCATTCAGTTCAAATTTACTGATACTAATTTCTCCGTCTAGAAGAACAAAACATGTATGCTTAAATATCATACATCATTGCCGATTTCTTTGAGTGTAAATATTAAGAATTTTTAAATGACAGGAAACTTACCATCATTATTTAATGTTGCTAGCAGGGCTTTGTTATTTTTTATATAATGAACTTTGCGCATGGTTGTGGATGGGAAATCAACATCGACGAACGAAGATATCCTTATTTTACTCCACCGCTCCCGAATATTTCTATCATTTCTCAAACGCCAATATAACGTGTCAAATCCACAACCAAGGTTTATAATTTGAACTTCTGTTTCACACACAGAATTACTCCGGCTTCTGTTCCCTTCGCCTTTAGGAATATATACCTGAATCATTATCATATAACATCAAATGAATAATTAGTTAGCGTTGGCGTAAACATGTTTATATTACAAGAAGTTAGCTATAAAAATAACCATTCGATTAATGCAATTTGACCTACCACGTCAGATGTAGCGATCTGTTCCAGAGTTTTCAGGATTAGTTTGTATATTCCAAATGTCCTGGCAAAGTAGCCGCGATTGATTTCAGGTGCCTTTCTCACCAGCGGTCCTCTCATAAAATACTGTAGGAAGGGATCATTCCAGTATCCAAGCTGAACTGCAGATCTCTTGCAAACGGAAGCATCATCATTAGTAGCTTGAACTGCTTCATCTCCTTCCGTGTCTTGAGACATAATAGATGACCCACTACCCCCAGTTGAGATTAGACATAAACCGGAAGTAGACGATGAAGGTGTGAGAGGATGTGAAAACTGTGCGGGCGGTGGAGGGGATGGTGTCGTTATTGGTGGTGGCATGCGATCCTGTGGCGTTTGTGGTTGGGACATTTTTGCTTCTTCGTCAAGTTCACTTTATCACGTAATCACTTAACTGTGTTCTGAAAATAACTCCGCTTCAATTTATAAATAGTTCAGTTTGATATTACGTTGCTCACTTTGTGGTATTGTTTTACTAACGTAAGTGCTTGCAATGCAGAGTTTCCCAGAATTATAATCAATTTGTAATCCTGTAGCGTAGCAGTAATTGGATTCTGTTTAGTAGGTTTTCAAAAAATTTCACTCAGGTACACTCGGTTACACAAGACTACACACCTCGCCAGGAGGATACTCGCTTTATAAACCACCTCTTTAAACTAAATTAATATCGAACAATAAGTTTTAAAGCTTGTTCAGACAATGTCACCGTCACCTTAATAAATCCTTGTTCCTTCAACTAAAATGATTAAAGTCCGCAGTACGTATGATATTATTCCCTTTAACTATCCTCCACCCCAAGAATTCCTCTTTCAGTGTCGTAGAAAACTGCGTCTGATCAGAGTAAGGTTACCTTTGACCTTTTACACTTTACACAACTCTTTGCTTCTTGTCATCAGCCCGGTGAAGAGAAAGTTGATATATTATATTCATGTGCTACACACAATACGCAATTACGCAAAGCTTATAATGTTATAGCTTTGTTTGGAAACACCTTTAATTTCGATTCCAAAATGACAAAAAAACTAATTATACCTTTGACAAAATTACCCCTCAATTACTGTCATTAGTCGCTGACCAAATTAACCCAAGAAAATGAACAATGAAAACCTTCACCATTACTCCATGCGGCATTAATTCTTACATTTTAATTTTAGTCAGGCATTAAGTTCCTCAACCCAATTCTCTTTGTAGTCATGTAACGCAACGTAACCGTAACCACTCTAATACACGTAAACGCACGGTTTTTTTTGTTAGAACTATTGCTCTAGATTTTGGAAATTCTAGTACACGTACATTTTACATTACATACACATCTCTCTCTTCTACAACAACACAACTTTCACCATAAAAGTATGATCAATTGCACTGCACGTATGCACATATATTTTTATGATATTCCGCATTGAAATTTAAAATGACTACATTCCCCAATTCCTCTTTTTCCTCTAAATTTTCTCAAGTGACAACCTTTCAATCTTAATTCATACTTTAATCTTTGTTGGTCGACAACTCCAATATCTCCAATTAAATAGTTTCGCATAGTTTGTTTCGCCAAATATTTACATTTACACTCCAAACACTGCAGAGAGTGAAGAGGTGCAGAAAAAACAACCTTTTTGTGCTATAATAAAATTTCAGGAAGTATGTATGCATATAGAGAGCAGAGATAGATCGCTACGTTACACGCTACATATTTTTTTGTTCATCTCACCACTTTGCAATTCTTGCAAAGCACGTTTGCCAGGCTATATAAAAAAGGAGATTACCTGAATCTAGCTCGCTGGCTTGACTGGATGGATCTACAATATCCATCCACGACGACGAATATTATGTGGATGTATACTTGTGTATACCTCCTCTTTTGCCATTTTTATTATGCCACAAAACATCATCTTGATGTACAATTTTGTTGGCGATATTGTAGGAAAAGAATAGGAACATGCCAGGCGAAAAGGCGATGTTTTTTTATGTGACAACGACAAGGCGTTATGTTCTTCTCACATAATGAAATTGAACTCATCAAAGAAGATTATAGACACATGACTATGACTATATACTATAATGCCGAAAAGATGTAATCATGTGTATGATGAAAGATGAAATTGATGAGGGACATGGACATCGCATCATCGGATATCGAATGGGAAAAATAATCGAAGAGAAAGGAAATTGGATGCCCAAGGCGTCACAGGCCCAAGTGGAAACAATTTTAGGTTGAAAAAATAAAGCATCCGTTTATTGGTTTATTTATGAATTTTTTTTTAAGATAAAAAACGCAAAATTGTGCCGTATATTTGGCGTGCGCGTGCCGGAGGTGGCCACGAAATATTTAATGCATGTGGCGAAATGATTAGGGTGCCGTATGCCGTATTTACTACTTTACTAGTATCGTACAACACACTTTACAAGCAAGGGAAGATGTTTCAAAAAGGCATTTAGTTGTTAGCCTGACTGACTGATGAACTGAACACCTTGTTTTTGTGTGCATGCATGGCCAAAAAACATCTGAAAGAACATCCACTCGACTCTTGTGTCTTGGTACTCTACTCACTGAACGCACTACACTCGACTCATCGTCAGTCTCAAAGAAGGTGAAATGGATGTATATTTGTGGAGCGGTGAAGATGTGAAGGATAAACAAAAGAGCGGGTTGCTGCATCTCTGCTGTTTTTGTGTTGTCGTAACTTTGTTTTCAGTCTTTCTTTACGTTCGTGAACTTGTAATAGTGAACTGAACATTATGAATATTTGTTTGTGCCTTTTGAACATGTCAAAGTTTCAGAATAAAGGTGTTTTTAAAATCGTTAGTTCCTAAATAATTGATGTACAATTATAATTGTTAACTAAAAACTGACCATCGCAATATATTTAATCTTTAGCTTCTGCCTCTGCATCAGTTTTTCTATTTGGCACATGAAGTTCAGGCTTAGATTTTGATTTGGTGAATAGGCAAATTGGGTTGGAGTAAACAAGTACTGGTAAAAATTTTTTTAGGCTTAATCGATAGAACTTTTTCTGAAACGTCCACATCCGAATTTTCACTATTCTAGGTGCCCCCCAAAAAAAGTTATGGAGGTTTGAAATTTCAAAAAACTTAGAAAAATTTTCACGAAATTTTTTTAACCCCCCACAACCAACATACCAATCGACTCGATATTGAATTCTAAACAACTGAAGCACAAGGATACTACAGTTGGGTTACAT
>JAQIWN010003461.1:0-13088 GCA_034699025.1 Entomobrya cf. arborea Gr-Col-00668
TGAATATGAAACTTTTGAGTTTCGTATATTTTTGTTTCTGAAACTGTAGTTTCATGCTTAGTGTGGCTGAGCCTTTACATGCACACATTCCTTTGCTTATGTATGTAATACCAATAATGGTAGGTTGTGCTATAATATTGTGTCTTCTTTATGCATAAAAATGTAACAATATACACCATCGCCGCCGACATACACAATTTTATAAAAGGCAAGCATGTTTTTAGTTGTACGTAAAATGTGCACTGCTAACTACTTTCTTTTCCACTTTCATTGTTCCTCGCAGGCACACGGCGAGAGTGAAAGAATGAGAGAGCAAGAATAAAGGCAGACGATGGTTAAGAACAAGATTTTTTATTATGATGATGGCAAAGAGGCGGGCAAACAAGGCAACAATTCAAGATACTTTTATGAACTATACTGTACACACATATATGCTAGACTGAGACCTGGGTATGGGATCTTAGAGAATAATGCTGCGTAAGCTTTAGAAAGCTCATAGTTAGTTACCGCCACCAAATACCGTTACTGCAGCTAGACATGTGTAAAAATACAAGTTGCTTATCTTTCGTCTTTTGTGCAATGCAAAACAGAGACGTGTATTATAGTGTAATATACGACGTCACTAAAGATCCTCTGACATTATATTGCTATTATACTACACGGTTAAATACATTTAATATTACACAAAATTGAGGACAGAGAGGGAAATGTGTAATATGCATGGCTTATGATTGTAGTGAAATGATGTAAGTAGGCACATAACTTGTTTGTTGTATGCCCGAGAAACATTTGTCGTGTCCACGGGTAGTCAGACATGATGTAAGAGACAAAAAATGCTGAGAAAGAGAGGAAAACTCACTCACGGCAGCACCAAGTAAGCATGGTTATACGTTATAGTAAGCATGGCTAAAGCAAGACCTTATTTCACCTAAAAAAACTAAATTTGTGTGTGTATATGTTTCTCTGCTCATTTTAGTACCGGAAAGTTTGCTCATAAAATATGAATGTTGAATGTGAGTGGCCCATTATTTCAAAGTAACATCAGGCAGCAGGGCCAAAAAAGAAAAACTGGATAATATACATACAAAAGTAAGTAGGAGTATGGATGAAGTTAAAACGTACAAAGTTTTTGGTGCTTCCTCTTTCTGTGTAGTGTGGCTAGTTATTTTATGTGTACATATTTTAAGATACATATCTATCGCGTCATGTGAACTAAGAATCAGTTCCACTGGTACTTGTTTGATATATTTTCTATTACGATGAAACTCGTGTGATGGGAATAAAAAAATATATATGTGAGTACAACTGCGATAGAAGGAGAAAGTAAACAAAATCTATATCAAGAGAGAAAAACCCTCACATCACATGTTTTGGCTATATTTTTGTCATGAAGAAATTATTTGAAAGTCTGACGACAATGTGATATTTATGGTAAATAAATATTGGGTGTAGCAGCCGACGCTGTAAAAGAGGGATGGATGGAAGAAAGTGGAGGCAGAAATTCCAGCAAAGGAACAATGGGAAACAAAGAAGAGCTACATTTTGAGTTGGTGGTGGTGGTGGTGAAGTAGTGTTGGCAAGCTGCTTAAAGTAAGGCATTAAACCAAGAACATTGTTGTCAGTGTCGAGACGAGCTGTGTGCTAGACCAGAGAAAGTTATTGGGACAAAAAGACAAAAAACTTCAGCAGTTTACTTCAAGGCGCAATAATTTCTTATTAGATATAAACTGGACCTAACTAATAAGCAAGTGTGCAAGCAATGTGGATGTTACTAGAGGACAGTGTGTGGCATTAACTTAAAATTTACCATGAAGCATGTGCACAGTACACACTAAACTTTATAAGTATTATATTCACATAAATTCGTAATATTGGTTAACATTGGATCGACTGATAAGATAATTGCTATCTTGTCAAACAATTCAAGAAAGAATTAGAGTAAACTCATCAGACAAAAATCATTCTTGAGTTATATAACGCGTCGCGTAATGTCACACATTATTAGCTACATACAGAATGTAATATGAAAAGTACGTGAATTTGGGAGACGAAAGATTTTGCAAGAAATTTGTTCTCTTTTAAGAAGTCTCTGTTAACATAGGCATGTCTGGAATTTTGTACTAATGAGTCAATTTTGTGCAAAAATATTCCATCGATCTAAGAAAAGTTTACAAACATGAGAAAAAAAGAAATTTTTCCATTTCATGAACTTATTTTAGTGAAAGCGAGTACATCCAATTTTAATAAGCACTGATCAAGCTTTTTATTTGAGCTGCCAACACTTTCTCAAACTTTAAGTAAAGTCAGTTAAAAATCCTTTATTCGGCAAAGTACGTATGCGTATGATAAGTAAAGTAATAACAACGTAAGTAGAAGAGAATTCTATTCTTTTGTGATGGTGAAAAGAGGAAGTGATACATATTCAGAGTTCAGACTTTGGTACATATCCTAGGTTTCATTGTAGATTTTCGTCATCCTATAATCATCAAATTTGAAACAAGATAGCGGAAGAAGAGCCAGTGTCATTGTTCCAGACAGATCACTTCACGGAAGAGAGAAAATGGCAATATGGCTTATCTGCCATCATCTTCTTATTTCATTCATCCAGTTAGTGAGATACTCTGTCTGTTCAGTTTGGATGATGATGATATCTTTCTTTTTCCTGCTTTCAGGCTCCAGACAGAGCTCAGATGTCGCTCATCGTTACGTTTTCTGATACCCCATTCCCACAAATCATTCATATTATTATGATGCTTCTACTTATCTAACCTTAAAAAAGCGCAGCAAGATCTATAAAGCTTTATCTATTCGACTGGGATCTTGACTTTTCATATTATGCTGATTTCTGCAAACTATCTTACTAACAAGCTAAACCTCTTTTTCAGTGAGTGAAAGACGTAAGATTGCGTTTGTTTAGGCAAGGAAGTTACAAAAAAGAGTCGGCATTATTCCCTTCTTCTTTCTTTTATTTCATCTAGTAAATCTATCTTACTTTCCTCAGGCATAAACGTTTCACTTGAATAGTTAAACAATGTTCTTAAAGCAGTGCACTTTTTTATGCAATGTCAAAAAGAAACTTACTAACATACAAACTGTAAAGTAAAATATATGGATAACTAAAATTTAAACTTCCAAAACAGTAAAGTTTGAGGTAGTACAAACTGCTGTAATTAAAGTATAAATATAATGGTTGTAAAGAAATAATTACGAATATTCATTTTAAAGCTGTATTCTTTCTCAGTATTTTTATTTCCGCAAAATTCAATCATATCATCTCATACTTTATTTTATGAACAGAGCTTACATATGTATACCGTTCGAAGAGATAAAATTACATTTTTTCTGCAGAATTCGTAGAAAAATATTAAAATGTTATCCGAATATGTATCTGGAAAACTTTCGATTAAGCCCTGCCTGCCCGCTGGGAAGAAGATTGTAAAAATATCGTTTGGTAAAAAGAAAAACCACTTTTTTCTCCATTTTCATTTCCCAAATCAGCCAAATTTTCTAGGAAAGTCGAGGCATTGAATTGATTTTTAGTGGATGGAAAATGGAGTTATGTAGAATCATCTGCCAAGAAACCAAGTAAAGTACTCACAATTGCAATCGGTTTAAATAAGCTAAGCTTAATAAAAGCCTGGTGGTAGTGATAAATGCAATGCGGTAAGTAAGCCATAAAAATTGTGGAAACAAAGCTCAAGAAAAAGCATCATCATTGAAAAACGAGATCTTTCAGCTATTGCATTGTGTGTGGTATACGAGTTTTTTCATAAGTATAGCAGCCACGTTCACATTTGAAAAGAAATGAACATGAACATCATTATAAAATATTGTACTTTTTGTGTTCGATACTCATTTCAAAAACCATTGCTTTTCTCCATTCACAAAAATATTTTGTGCAGCGAGTATAATAGTAATAAATACTCCAAAGAGTATACTTCACTTGCATTTTAACGTTTCATAAGCCACAGAATAAAATGCAATAGTGTCAAGTTGTAAGTTGGCAAACCGCCTTTTTTCTTTTCTACAAACTCCACACAAAAAACCTACATGGATCTGGATGCTCGTTTTTTTTGTCAATGTACGATTTTCTTTTTAGGTTTTGCTCTTGTTCTTTTGTGGGATTGAGTATGTACACATGTACACTATAGTGAAATAACAAATCTTACAAAATGGGCGAGTAATGCCAAGTGGATTTTCGTCAGTAGCAGAGTTTGCTGAAACAGAGTACATTGCGTGGTAAAGGAAAGCGTAGATATTACACCAACTTTTTCTGCCAAAAACCCTTTTAAACGACTCCATTGACAATTTCTATTTTGTCGTCAATTATTTGGAAAAAATACATGAGTCTTGAAAAGAAGAAGGAAGAAATGTTTCCAATAATGTCTATTATCTTCTATTTTTTTATCGAAGCTAACGCCATCATGAATTTACTATCACATTTTTGCAAGGATTGTGAAAGCACTAGTTCTATTTATGTAACACTGCGTATTGTTGCATAAAAATATCTCTAGAGCCTGGATATTTTATAAACTCCAATAACTGCTTTTTATCACTAGTATACCTACTTATATTTCTGGTAGGCAAGGGTAGTAGTAAAAGTGACGGTGATGATGTATAAGTAAGTACACTTCCTGTGTTTTATTCTTGGTATTCCTCTGCATATAAAGTTGCTTTAAGTCAAAATCGGACAAGCTACAGTATCCATCTTTCGGTTATACTAACAGGGAGGTAAGGAAACCGTGTCGAAAGTACGAAACTTTTAAGAGTGCTCAACGGATCGTGTCTTTGGAAAGAAAGAAAAGAATCCGATCCTTTTCCTTTTTCTAAATGTTTTTTTTTTTCAATAGGGCGCAAACTGCTTGTTCTCCGGCATTATAAAACAGTTAACATTACTACTTTTACATACCGGCATTTATAGATAAATGCAAGTACTTGACATGGTGGAGTAAGTACTAATACGCGTAAAAAACTAAAACTTTTTTCATCTATATTTGTATCTAGTAGGGAAAATGTAACATCAATAACCTCCTACTTGTACTCTTTGACTCTTGTCCAGGAGGAGTAAAAAGTAGAAAAATTTATTTCCAAACTAACAGTCCCACTAGCAGTCCTTTCTCCGAAATTGAGAAAAAAGAGGCTCTGACTTAGCAAAGTGGAAAAAGTAGTCAACCGGGATGTGAAATGGAGGATGAGCAAGGCAACAAGAGTAAGAGGAATTTCGGAGGGGGATTCCTGTGTCGTTTGTGAAAGAACAAAAACAGTTTGACATCCTTTTTTAAGGGGAATGCGGGAATTTACCGGAAAATACACTATTGGTATTTCCAATGATATAAATGTGTTCAGTTAAACACAAAATGTATATGTTTTGGCTACAAATGCCACCAAAGGTTAAGCGCTCACTCTTTGGAAAATAAATTTTCCAGTATTTTGTCTACATTTGGATTGCACTAGCATAAATATTATTTTTCTCTGTAAAAGAAGTTGAATTGTTACATAATACAGACAATCTTTAAAAATGTACACACGTAGAGAGATAACTTTTTATGGCATGTTTGAGAGCAATCAGCGAAGAATATTTTATGACGAAATAGAGAGATATTTGTTTCTAACTTGTGTACACACACAGAAAACTACATCATCAATTTGGGAATAGTTGATTTTCTAAACTTTGATTTTTAGTTGTGGAAATATAAAGTAGTTCGAAGATGATGATGATGAGTCAAAGGTATGCTATACCTGCTCTTATGTTAGATAGTTTATAAGATGCATATATGCAATCATTTCAATAACGGTCGCACATACATATTTATTTAATACCCTGTGCATAACAACCCCAAGTCTGGAAAGCAAACGTACACAAAACACAAATACTTCTGAACAAAGTATCCTTTCTTCTTTCAATGTTCTGGGTCCCCCCATGAGATGTAGATTTTTCGACACACAAACCAGTGATATGCTACAGCACCTTCGTTTTTCGAAGATTTTTTTTGAAGGAACTGGAATAATATGATAAAACACATTGTAGTTTGTGGATACACAAAAAAAAGTTTTTGGAGTTTACTGACATTTCAAACTTGAGTCGAAATCAAGAATCGAATACTAGCACTATTGCATTCGTTTGATGGAATGGATTCGATGTAGGCATAACTGCATGAAAGAAGCCTCATTTAAAATTATATTGGAATGTTTTCTTCATCAGATTTTTTCGTTTTAATAAATATTAGTTTCTTTTCTAGACTACATGCATGAGATAAATGGATGGATAACGTACAACCCGATTTTTTTAGAAGACTGCTTTCTTCATGGTTAGTATACTTCCAGTCCAGCCCAGCGTAGCGTCTCTTTTACTTCTGACATTAGGCAGTGGTGCCAGTGACTTCACCCTAAGTTATTCTGATGTTTAAATTACAAAAGAATTTTCCTGGTAGTTTTGTCGTAAATTGCGGAAGTTTAGATGGAAATTGAACAATCTGAATTTCTGAGAAGGAAGCAAGATATTTTATTTTGCAATTTGCATGATTACATTTATTTTCTGCGCAAAATGGAACAGGAATACCTACCTACCCATTCTCTAGAGAAGGGTAAATATAGTGGAATAGGAGCAAGGACAGGTGTAGTGCACATCAAGTTATACTTTTGTAAATTCCAAAAACAGAATTTTTTGGAGTCAGAGTTTCGACTGCGTTGCGGCATTACATTTGGTCACCTTATGGTAAAAATGAAAAAACCGCTAATACTAGTGCAAAAGAGATGTTTGTATTTTGACATGAACTGTGGGTTAATTAATGCATCAATGTAGATCGAATTGACGCACCATACTGTTTTTATCATTCTTTTATTCGAACAATTTTAATAATTCAATTTGGACAAGGTTTTTCTGGTTTGCCTCATAAACATGCGGAATGAACACGTGCGAGTTCAATAAAATACCTGGTACATATAAAGTAAACAATTCGATTTTGCTCAGAACTATCACCTCAGGTGCAGAGACAGCGATAAGAATTTGATACCATCATCATTCTATCAAATCAACCACTTCGAGGCTCTCACCAAACAGAACGAAATGATCAAGGGGAAACTTGAAACTTTTGCTTTTTGTACGCTTGACTCTCAAAAGCAATCATTCGTAAGAAAGAAGACGTCAAGCAACACTGTACAGCTGTTAAAAAAAACTTTACATCTGTGCTCTTCAAATTCTGTAAAACGGAAAATATAAAAAGAAAAAGAAATAATGTATTTGCCCTTGGTTCAGGTACATTTGATACAAATCGCTATATACATGTACCTATCTTTCAATCTCCTTTTTATTATGTTTCAGTACATTTTGTGAATGGCCCATGACCAAAATCCACTAGTTTGCTTTTATACATGCGTACACATGCGATTTTAAACCGTCAAGTCTTTTGGCTAGCAGGCAGAAAAATGCATTTCATTTTTATTCACTACTTCTACAATTTTACAATTGATGGAGTCCGTTGGAAACTGCTGATAAAGCGGATTGTCGTTTTTTTACAGAAACAGAAACCGCTTACTATCATGTTGCTCATTCCCCAGATACCATATAATAATAATATAAACCCGGATTTTATGATGAGGGAAAGGACATTGCTAGCTTTACACTGTTGGGAAAGTAATCTTTTATGGGAGCGGAACTGAAGTAGTTATATTTAAAAAGTTTTTGCATTCATAGTGGACTTTAACGTATAGGATATAAGAGAGAAGCAAATCTCATTTCCCAAGAAAGTATTTTCATTTTTGATGAGTAGACACAAGTTAATGTTGTGTAAAGGTTAAAAAGCATCCATTATTGTAACCTAAGCCATTCATAACTTATTTATTTACCTGCACACGGATAATTTACTTGTAAGAGGAACCTTTACCTTCATTCGTCAGAAAAATTAGGTCTTTAGTAAAGGTAGTTTGTATCTGGTCTAAACCTAAGCTACACTCAAGGTCGTCTGGTCTCGCCTAATCCATATTGAGTGGTTACATATATGCTGGGTAACTATATTTGTACCCTGATGAAGGAATGTATGGCGGCATCTATTTTATATAATGACTCATGTTGCATATCATTGAGCTTTTAGATAGATAACTATATAAATATTTTATGCTATAACAATTTGTTTATTTAATAAATACAAATGGTAGACGTTTATAAAGAACAGAAAAATATGATTCACAGTAATTCTAAAAGACACTTTTATCTTCGTTTTGGAATATTTCCAGCGGGGGATCATTAATCAGCAAGCTATATTACATTGTAGCATACTAAAAAGAGATTCTTTGGTGTATTTTTTCAGTGACAAGCTGAAGTAATTATCAGTTGACACTTTAACCACATAATTGCAATAAAGTTAGAGTTTTATAATATGATATACACACATACCTATACCTATTTATTATGTAGTAATTATAAGAGCACATAGTATCGTTGTTATATATTATAGCATGTATGACCTAACAAGAGTCGTCAGTACTCAGACAGAACACCTTTGTCGTCGAAACAAATAGGAACTGAAACAAAACGACCACCAACATTGGTTTGATGCATAAATCCCCTACATGTTCACAAATACGTCTATATAAGTTGTTTTTACACACAATTAAAAATGTTCTCATGTTGTGTCATATTATTATTAAGGATTCCTTATGGGTTGATAATGCCATGATTGGTTGTTAAATCTTATTACAAAATGGGTAGTTTTGTAGAATCACGTACAAATATGAGACTTAACGTGTTTACATTTCGGAAATTGGATGCACTAACGTATTGGGAACTACATTAAGGTTGTTTCTTTGATATAATTGCTGTAAAATTGGTAAGTAACTGGTTACCTTTTAGCGTAACAAAATGTTTACGATTTGCATGAAAATAAATATACCGCAACGCTAATCAGCAATCATGTACAGGTATAACTAACATTTTGGTGAGTTCTTTGATTTACTAGCAGTTTTGGAGTAAATTAGCCTTTTCATTTCACGCGACAAATGATGGATAGTTTTTGGTATTAATTTCCTGTGTACCCAAACAACTCAAGAACAAAGCACCCAAATATCCAGTCAACCACCTTCCAGACAGTTTTGCTGTTAGCCGGATGGCTCCAAGCATTCATGTAAACTCAAAAATAAAATTTCCTTCCTGATACAAAAGCGTATATTCCATTATAGCTTATATTTATACGGTTTATTAACTATTTGAGGCTGCGTGTGAATTCCCAAGCTGGTGATGACAGCTTCTAACAGTTTCATTTCCCATTTGGGTGCCACAAGAAGAGGAATGTGCTTTACGTTCAGATTCTATCATCACTTTACATTACCCTTGTTTATGAGTACACAACCCGGAGTTGAGTGTTTTGAATGAATAGCTTTCACATGATAATATGGCGCTGGTAAACTGCTATTACAGCTTAACTCGCCATTCCACCATTGCACATACACAACCATATCTATCATTTGTTTCCTAAGAGCAAAGTTGCATCTGTTTCTATAAATATTCCATGTCCACCTTATGTGGAGGCGACAGAAGGAGCAAAAACAAGTGGAATCATCATATGCATGTTTTTTGAACCCAACCCCACTTCTCATCCGTCAACTTGTGCTTCATTCAAAATTCATGAATGTCTCGTCTCGACTTTTCCTTAATTGAGCTTCTGGGCTCATAAAGTAATTAGATTATTCTTACGTACGACTGCTATATACTAACCAGCTAGCTCAAAAGTTTTAAACAACCATACAATATCAAATATGACACGCGCAATATGTCCAAATAAATGGTAGTTCCCCGTTTTGACAAGAGTTTTATGTAATGTTGTGTTAAGACATGTTCACTTAAAACGGTGACAATATGGAAATCAAGAGAGCATATAACTTGAATTAAAGCTCCATGCTTTCATTTTAATTTGAAGCTTGAGTCTTCCTTTCATGTTTACTTTCCACGAGAAAGATGCTCGCTTTCGTTTTCATACTAATTGATTATTTACAAGGGAACGCTAATTTATTTATTTATGAATAGAATACCTAGGAATGAATCTATGGTTCACAGGAACTACAAAATTGCGTTATCGTCTTCTACTGATTATGAGCACAAGTATACAAACAGTCTCTTTAACTTTTCTTGTGTCTTACTCGACACGCTATTCATATTATTACACATCTCATACTGAAATTGACAGGAAACTGCCCATCAACTAAAAAGGAAATTATAACATAGAAGATGATAGCATCTATCTTATTCCGGGTACCAACTACCGTACACATTTCACTGTTCTGGTTTCCAGCATCATTTGAATAATTCTTCGGAATACACGGCGAATGAAAATATAAAGCACAAGTACCATGTATGAAATTAGAGTTTATCGCACTTAAGATTTGTTCAGAATGTTCTAAAACGTCATATAATCGACCGACTTGTAAAGAATTTAATATCTTTTGTTTATGTAATATATAAATTCAAAATACGACAATTACGCGTAGTCATAATTTTGTATATTAAATCATTGTTTATGAAAGTTTCGGCGTGATATACAGCAATAAAGACAGGGACAGGTACGCGAAGCAAAGTAGTGAACAATAAAATACGTGAAAAGTTTCATGGACAAATTTATTATTACAGTTAACACGGAACTCTACTTATTTTGATCACATTATGATGATGATGAGTAATATCGTATGATACTTCCATGCGTGAAGGTAGATTTAAAGTCATTGCAAAACTTGGGTTTTTGGCGTGTACGAGATTATCAGTTTGCCACAAAATTCTATAGAAAGGAATTCAGAGTAAGAGTTTTAGTCAAAAAAAAATTTTTTTTACCTTGTCTAACGTCTGCTTTCTGTGTGCTTACGCTATTATTACACAGACATAAAAAGGTCGTTACACGTTCCAAAAAGCCAGAACTTTTTGTGTGAGATAAGGCAAAGTATAGCGTCCTGGTATGTAAGGTATTTTGTGAAGGTAATTGCCTTTCGTGTGTTATGCCAATAACGATACATAATTTTCCCACTATTATAATTAGGAAAAAATTGTTTTTAGGGGCATCAGTTAAAGTAACGGTTTACAAAAAGTACTCCTACATGCGAACCTATATTTTCAATTTTAGCTGAATCTTTTCGTCAGGTTGTTATTACGCAGATGATCTACATAGATTTTGGAACCACGAATAAGTTAAAAGGGAACATTAGGGAAACTGGAGCAGTAGCTGGTGTGAATTGATGTGTCATAAGCTATAAATAAAAATATGCGTTGTATAATAAAAGCTGAAACTTCATATTAAAGCAATGTACAAAGAAAATTCTTGTCATTACTTAGCAGTACAAGGAAAAAATATGTATATGCTGTTTCGTTTTTTTACGCATTTAAGCTACTGAATTAATTTGCAAGGTGAATTGTCGTTTTTAATAAAACTTGTTGTGAACATGTTACTTTGCGAGTAAAGATGATGGTGGGAATATTTCTTATGGTGTGTTATTATAAAACAAGTCATAAGAATGGTCAAATGCCATGAAACTGTAATGTACATTCATACTTCAGAAGATGTATCAGCTTATGACTTTGCATGACATGATTATGTGACAAACTTTGGTAAAGTTTTCTGTCGACACTGATGACAGAATAAAAAAAAATTGGATTGGCTTTGATCGACTAAAATTGGCATAATTAAGAAATAAAAATATTGAAAAATAAAGTAAATCAGGAACTGGAGCAGGATACAACTTAGGTTTTTACCAAATTACATTTACCTGTTTTGATTTTTAAGTGAAGAGCCTTTCCCTCACTTTATAATGTTTTGGAGTTGCACGGTCAGAATACTAAACAGAAGCGATGAAAAGGGATCAGATGTACTACTTTAAGTTTGAAACTCTTCGGGAAATTGAAAAACGGTACCCCAACTGAATAATAAACATCTTTGTCATCCATTTTCCTTATGACTTTTATGACGAGCAAAGTGTGTGCACAAAAAATGCTAACGTTTAGTTAAGAGCCTTTTTGTATAATACTTTCCGCCAGTGTGTCCAAATAATTGGTTTCAAATATTTCCAAACACGTTTCAAGTTTGTTTGACTTTCGGCTCGAATGCTCACGTAATCGTACTTTCTTGTTAAAAATCAGAGCCGGAAGTGTACCCAAAACATAACTAACGAGTAAAGTACGTTTTATATATTAAAAAAAAACTTGTTATTTCGACTTTTTAAAGTGTTTAATAGAAAGCAGTTTCCAATTTATGTACACAGTATACTGTTAATTCTGCTTCTCTTCGATTTTCCAGCATTTCGTTGAAACAATATTCTTAAAACTGAAACATCAACTAGCTGCTTATATGTATCATAATTTAACAATCAATACACTAGCGATTAATCCGAAAAATAAAATAAATCTTGCAATTCCAGACTCGAAAACAGCTTCTTTTTAGAAACTTTCGTAGATTTTCATCAAAATAATTTACCGTTCATTTTCTTTATTCAAGAGCAGTTTAATTGGTTTGTGATTGTTGTATTCATATGAACCCAACAAGCCTCACCTTAGGACTCCAGCAGAATAGCAAGCAAATAAATCATGACCATTCTTTTGGCTAAGCGTATCTGAGCAATTAGATTAGCTGTAACCATTGTTTTCAGTTAATAACATTTTGTTGAAGACACCTTTTCTCACAAGGGTCTGGGTCAAAAGAAACGACCTACATAACAATAACAATTCACTCATTTCATTTACAATTATTATATATATTACTATTTGTGTTTAATATTATTATATAATCTATACTGACCATCATACTCATAAACAATCTAATTATGCTTATTAGAATTGTAAAAAAGCCTCTATGCTTTTCAAGGTATCAATTCAAGTGTTCAAAATTCAAGACTTCAAAATTCAAATATTTCTTCAAAAATTACTTTATTCAGCGTTTCAACATTACTGAATAAGCATCAAAATCAAATATCAAATCAATCAAATACCAACGGACAATTCTCCGTGGTTCAAACTACTTCTAATTTCAATTCTATCAAATATTCAATATCGACTCCTATCGACTTCCTACTTCCGACTAACTGACTAAATTCACATTGTTGACAAGCTTGCTTGCCGA
>JAQIWN010003462.1:0-13088 GCA_034699025.1 Entomobrya cf. arborea Gr-Col-00668
GAATTGAATATAAAGCAGTTTAGCTCTGAAGTCTGAACTGAAGAAAATAGACAGGGGAAAAGTTAACATAGTAAAGTTTGTATATAAACTATAAAATATTACTATAATTCTCAGCCTGACTACCATGTATACTATATAATAAACCATGCGATGATGGATGATGGATTGTGTAGAATAGAAAATCAAGTGTGATGTATGGGAAATCGGGAATGTCATGGTTAAAAAAAAGGGTAATATGCTGCCATTATAGTTAGTACGGTGCACTTTGCCAAAAAATTCTACTTGTGTTACTATTTGGTTTAGAAGAAAACTATTGAACGGGTTCCATGGCATGTCATAATTGCTAAACTGAAAGCACACTTGTGTGGATTGGATTGAATTGTGGAGGAGCCGAGCCGACAACGACACGACAACGACGCCACTTAAAAAGCATGACTGACTGGCTACTTGGTTGGCTTTGTTTGGCAAAACGACTCTCTTTTCATTCTTCTTGAGTTACTTTTTTTATACTGTCATTTTTCACGGGTAATATACATATTATGTGATGGAATGCAATGGAATGCAAGTATATAATGTATTATGCATCTCTAAATACTTTTTTTTTGTGATATAACTTGATATAATAATAGTTTTTTTTTGTAGAGTGAGTCACACACTTAAGCTGTAAGCTAGAAAAAAAAGGAACTGATTTTTTTTTGTACAAAAAATAAAAATCAGACAGACAGACAATTTTTTTTCATAATGAAAGATTATACAATGTAGATAGACATTAATAAAATAAGCATTGTTGAAAGGTATTAGGTTTAGAATGCATTTGCATTGCGTGCGTGCGAGTTGGCTTTGGCTATTCTCCTTCAGGTATTTTCATTATGCATATTATGCACCATTTACACTACATGATATAAAAAAAGGGTTAAACATGTTTTTTTTTTGTACAAAGTACAGAAATAAAATGAAGTTCACCCACCCACAACATTACACACTATATACCCAAATACACTCTACTCTATGCATATTATATAAAGTGCAAGCAAACAATGCATACAAATTAGTACAATATGCAACGTAAGACAACAGTGAACATAGTAGAATGACTGTAATCCTTTTATTTAAAAAAAATTCACAAAAAAAGGGTTAAACTTAAAAGATTTTAACAGAAAAGCAGTTTTTAATTCTGTTACTCACGTCAGCAAAAATTTTTAATATGAAGCTTAAAAGCTTAGTAAACTTTGTTTAAAAAAAATTCTGAAAAGGCATACTCGAAAAATATCCACTTGAAAATTGGAAAATAGCTTGCACAACAATAAAGCATAAAAAAATCCCATCCAGAAAAGATGATGGTACTACATCAGACATCCTTATGGAATATTGTACTACAGCATAACATATCATAAGAGTATTCTAATTATTACAATGATCGTCATAAAAGTTCATAAGAATGAAATTTGATAACAATAAGGATGTATACAAGAAAGAAGGTATACTAACCGAGAAAAAAAAGTAAACTTGATACCGAAACAAAATATGTGATATTTTTGCTTGCAAAGCTATTAAAAAGTATGGGCGGGCATGTAGAATGTGGCGATAGTAGAGAAGGGTAAGCCCATGTTTTATTTTTATTTATTTTTGAAAGATATTTTTAAAATTTATTTATTTTTACGAAAAAAAATTATTTTTATATGAGAGTTAGGTTAGGTCAGGTCAGATAAGGTTTTATGGCAATATTAGAGTAGGATGGGTTAGGTTACACGTAGATAGAAGAGAGTTAGGTTTGGTTAGGTAAGGTTAGGTTCCACATCGAATAAGAGCTCAGGTTAGGTTAAAATACATTAGTTCGGCTTAAAATTTCATTCGCAAAAGTTCTTTATTTTCTTAAAAAGCAATAGTTTGAATTTAAAAAAAAAAATATCTAAGGAACCTTCAATACCCCCCCCCTTCTAAAAATTGTCGCCCCATTCGTAAAGCTGACCAAAAGTATGTACATGAATTCAATTCACTAACTTTGTAAAGCAAAATGGATAAATACCCATGTCACTAGATTTTACCATTTCTTATGCCTCCTTAAAGAAAAGAGTGACTTGTAGTTTTTTTTATACAAGCTTTGTAGTCATGAGGATGGACATTTTAAGGAGTATAGTGAGCAGGTATGCATGTGTTTCGTGAATCTCTCAGAAAAAAAAACACGAAGCAGCTGAAAACCTTTTTGGCTTGTTATTCTCTGGCTCTCCTCTGCTGATGATGTGATGAGGCAGCAGGGTAGCCTTTTAACAAATTCGGATGGAAGAAAAAGTGTGAAAAAATATCAAGTCACTAATCACTCATATTGGTGGAGTGGAGGTGGATGGAGGAAGCTCCAGAGTTTGGATATTGGATCATCAGTATAAACGCTGCTACGCTTACGCTGCTTGGTTGCCTACATTTCTCGGGGAATATTTTTTTTTGTTGATGTGAAAAAAGTGAACTGTCCGTTATCGTCATCAGCAGGCGGGGAGATAGTTTAGTAATTAGTATGAAAAGTATTTTTTAAAGTTTAATTGTAATTTTAATTATGTGGAGGTGTGGAAGTTTTAAATAGTTATTTTTTTGTGATAATATTTTAATGGGTAAGGTGAATAGATTATATGAATGAAGAGTCTAATCATTTTTCATGGTGATAAATAAATGCCTATTTATTTTAAGTGGTCAATAACAGTTTTGTTGTTTGTTTTTGTCCATTAAAATGAAAAGAAGCTCTTGAAAATAGTTATCAAGGTTGGCGATCTTGATAAAGAGGTGGATTTTTCAGGTTGTTGGCTGGTCGCTGGGATATTAAATGTTTGTATGAGTTTAACAAGTGGTTTGGGTTGATTCTGGATTTTTTTTAAGAGAAGAGAGATAGATAAGTTGATTAATTGGTGGTGTGGTGAGTTGGTGGATTAGGAAAGGCTTGACACTATGAAAAATGATTGATGCGTAATTTTAATGGTGAACTCACTGGTTCACATGTTGCGATTTATGATTTTTAATAGGGTTTGGTTTTGTGGGTTTATTTAATTTCAGATGAACAGTTAGAGGAAATGATGGTGCCACCTTTATTGGAAAAGGAAAATGTAGCTGTTATGGTGACGCAATTTGTAACGACGCTGCTACAACTACAATTACAACCGGTGCTATATTATTGGTCAGGGACGATATCGTCGTAGAGAATTTTAATTAAAAAAGATAATTTTAACTAAAGCACTGCTACTTAAAAAGTGAGGCTACCTGTAGCAGCGGATCTTCTTCCTGCAGCGTTATATCTACAAATGTACCTAAAAGGAAATTGTTCACGTCTTTTTATTAAGTAATAAGCAATCAAAGTAGTTATTCGATAAAAGTATTACTTATACATTTAGCTAATCGTGCGTCTGTTAGATGTTAAGTTAGGGAAAGTTTTATAGTGAATCAATTAAATCGAGTATCAAGAAATCAAGCAACACTGCTATTTTATTTTTTTTGCCTGGTGACGTCTTCCATTAAAAAAAATATCGGAGAGAGTGCAATTTGTTGACATTATTTTGGGAGATCACCTGTACATTGGCCTGGTACATTGGTTAAATCTCTAGTCAACCATTAGAATTTTAATTGGCGAAATGATCATCATCAGCTGTAGTAATTAAGTAGGTTTTACTAAAAAATTCTTCGTACAAGTTACAACGAAGTATCAACTTGCAATATATTAGGATATAAAACAATATGAGGTAAGTATATATAATCTAATTAGCAGTTGTACTAATTGAATTTTGCAGTCTAATAGGGGTATGTACATTAAATTGATTTACTAATTATTTTTAATTGCAGTTTTATGTGGGCATTATGTACATTCCTTTTGGGGGTGATAGTCGGGGTGTGTCTTGTGGCAGCTGGAGCTTGGTATGTTTTGAGCTACTTTTTCCATGACCCGGATAAGACTGCTGCGGGGGGAGAGGGCAGGGAACCGGAACAGCCTACAACATCAGCAACCTTCCAACTTCCACCGGTATTGAACAATTATAGATAAATGAACTACCAATTTATTTGGGATTATAAAATATTTTTATAATTTTAATTTTTCTCTTTGTGTAGGTGCTTCTTACAAAAATCAGCGATGAGTCGTGCAAATCGAAAGAAAGTTGCTGGGCTTTTAATTTTGTGCTGTATTTCCTGTTTCGGGAACTACGAAACTCGGAAGCTATCCGGAGATGGATTCTGAGAAAATTGTCGTTGGAGTTTGAAGAGTTGCTTGCAACATCTGTGTTGGGGAAGTTTTTTTCGAGCATTACAGTAAGATAAGAAGGAGAATATAAGTTTATAATTCTAGTCCTTGGTGATTAGTAGTTAGTAAGTAAAGACTAAACCTTTTTTGTAAACTATTTATAATTTTAGATTCAAAATATTGATGTTGGCCAGAATTTTCCAATAATCAACTGGATTAAAACATCCAAAATTGAGTTACATCCTGTCTTCAAAAATATATCAACTTTGGATATTTTAGTTGATCTTGATTACGCAGGTGGTTTCCAATTTTCCATTCAAGCAGAAACCCACTTGAAACATTCTGCTTATCTTTCAGTGAGATGTAAGTCTAAACCATTCTAAAATATGTACTTCTCTTTGCATCAATATTTTTTACAATAAGATTTTTTAATTTTGTATTTAACTTTTTAGTTAACGGAGTGAAAGGTCATGCTCGACTCCAATTCACTACGGAGCCGTACGCACACTGGTCTTTCAGCTTTGTAGAGAATCCAGACATCGACATATCCGTTGTCTCTCAGCTTTACGGGAAAAGTTTTAATCAAGTAACTACCGTCATATCAAATCAGGTATATTCCAAAAAAAATATTACAAAAATATAATAATCATACTTGTAAAAATGTGAGTGTGTTTGTGATGTGTGATTTTAATTGTCGTTTAACTTTATTCCTTTTTTAAAGCTTAAACGCTCCGTAAGGAAGAAGCACACTCTTCCCATGTTTAAGATAAGGTACAAACCATTTTTTAGTCGAATCGAGCACATCATTCCCGCATTGGTTCCAAATGCAGCACCTAAAGTAGACGCAAAGGGATCTCTTACCGTTACCCTAGTAGAGTGTAGAGGCTTGATGAATAGTATTTTAGTAGGAAACATGTATGCAACTCTTGGTGTCGGTAAGTGAGCACTTCAATTACAATATAATTAATAATTAATCTGACACACTTCTGTGAGATTCATTTTGCAATAAGCCAAAAATATGCTAATTTTTATGTACTGTTATCTCAGGTGACCTTGATTGGATAGCAGCGTACTCGGATGAATTCGGGTCGAATTATATTATTAGGGATATAGTTTACATAAAGACTGCGAAGCGAGAAGCTAATTTAGATTTTACTCTAGCAATGTAAGGAACAACCTTGTTAAAAAATATTGTATTCTAAAATTATGGGATTATATGTGAATTGCTGATATGATGTATTGTTATATTTTTTTTAATTAGGGCAAACGAAGTTATCATAGTGGAGTCTCTTAATTCAAATGTGGCCACTTCCTCCTTCCGTTTAATAAGTTTTGAGCAAGGAGATGAGATACTTGCCGTAGACGGCAAAAAAGTTACCAGTATTAAGCAATGTATTAAAAATTTCAAGAACAGTTCTTCAATGAAAGTAATATGGAGGGTGAAAAGGAGATGTGCATCGTCTCTGACTCCAAGCAAAATGGATCCTTGGCCGGAGGAAACAGTATCTGAGGCTTCACCATCCACTGCCAGTGCACCAGGCACGTTTGAAACGGCCTCAAGTAGAAACAGTAAAAGTTATAGTGAGTTGACTGTGCTGAGTAGCTCGTCGAATACTACACCATGTCATAGTCGTAGGAGCAGTATGGTTAAGGATCTCCCTTCAACGCCTCCAAATGATGATACCAAGTCGCTTGGAGATATTACCGAGAGGAGAACCAGTTTTCCAGTGAGAAGTTATTATTCTGAAACGTCCTTTCCAAATGTTTTGAAGTCAGCAGATTTGCCTTGCTGCAAAGTAAGTGAAATATTTAAAAGTTGTTTGAAATTGGAGTGCGTGTGCAATATTTAATGTTAATGATATTAAATTATTGCAGGATCCCATTTTCATGGAGTCTTTCAACGTTGACATTGAGGAATCCAACAGGTATTTAAATATATCGTTGTGGAGTGCTAAAGTTAACGGTGCTGCTCCCGGTAGTCCTAACTCAAGTCCAACCAGTAGTCCAACGAAACGATCAAAGGTTTGTGAAATAAAAATGAATTTAGTATTTTTAGCGTTGCTACAAAATAATTCAGGATTTTACTTGATTGATTTATTATTATGTATTTTCAGGGGTGCGATGTGGATTTGATCACTTTCAATGGAAACCGAGTGGTTGGCACGATATCCATTCCATTGAGTGATGTAGTTGCTGAATGTGGCACAACTGGCATGGGTTATTTTGTCAAAGACTATTATTTATCTTCTCCAGATGGAGGAGCTATTGATGCGTAAGTACTCCAAACTTAAATGACGCTTAAAATATTGATTAATATTTAATCCAAATGGAAAAACACTCAGATATTTTTATTTCTTTAATTTCCTGCAGTAAAAACCATCTAATCTCAGATCACTCCGGCTTTGAGCCACACATGTGCTATGGCAAAGTCTCACTTTCATTCCTTTTCAAAATAAAAGATGATATTTCGAAAAGAAAAGATTCTGCTGACTCTTGCTCGTCGGGTACTGCCATCCCACATATTGAGATAGGAGAGGAGGCACTTGCTATGCCAACCTCCAATAATTTAAGCCCTACGGACGATCCTCAAACACATCAGTTTATCCGTACGCATTTTCGTAATGCTACGGTTTGCGACTACTGCAATAAAAAGGTACAGTACAATTAAATCTGTTTAATTGTGGGATCTCTTTTAATAAATTATCAAATTATTTGATTATTTGTTTACTTAATTGCAGATTTGGTTGAAGGAAGCGTTCGCTTGCCGTGTTTGTAATATGAAATGTCATAAAAAGTGCAACGAGCGTTGTCTTGCAAACACAATATGCAAAGGAGAAGGTGCTTATCCATCAATTGGAAGTCAAACTACCACCACACCGTATTCTGCACAGTCTGGCACTGCTCCAGAAATAATTACCACGGAAAGTGATCCACTGCCTGATAATAAAACTTCTGCGGAAGGAAGTGCAGAGAGTACCGTGTCTGGCTCCCCATCACTGGTGAGGCCTATTCAGAGTTTTTAAAATGATATATTTCTTTGATTTTTTATTATGAAGTTTAAGAATTCTAAAAATGTGTTTGGTTTATTTAATAGCAACCTTCAAATAGTTCGAGTAATGGAAGTTCCAGTCGAAGGAAAACGCTTGGTGGAATTCTTAGTGCTGTTCAAAGTCGATCTGTGCAATTACGAAGGGCTGGATCTGCAACGACACTACTGCCACCCAACCTTAATCCTAATTCCACTTCTAAAAGTTTACCTCCATCCCCTCAAGCATCGCCAACAACTAGTCGCAAGGTAATTATAAGCTAAATGACACGAATTAAAGTTATCACAAAATTTTACTAATTACAAAAATATCTACTTAATCAATTCTGTTAGGCTTCCGTAAGCACCGTAAATGCAGGAGGAGCATGGCCAGCGAACCCTTTCGAAGTGTTGAATGCCTCAGGCCTGGGCTCCTCTGATTCCGATCTACAAGCTGTAATTGATCATCTTGTCCAACATCCAAATGAAGACCTGGAATCCGTTGCTAAGGAAACAGGACGGGACATTTACTGCGAACTATCCCTCTCGGAAAGGAAACAAAAGCTCAACAATGTGGTTAGTACTTATGCTGTTTGCGTTATGATTTTGTTATTAGGACTGACTACCTCAGTTTGCTGCCAGTTCTTCTTCTAGTGATAATATTTTTTAGTTTTGCTAAAAAAAGAGAAAAATGGTACAAAAAAATATTATAGTCCATCCATTCTACTTAATTTCCACTTGAAATATTATGCTGCTAGTTAGTTAAAAACCATTAATTTTCCATATTATTTTCTCAAAAAAATCAAGCTATAATTTTCATACTTTTTAGTTGTTATTTAGTTGATAGATTTAGAAATCTCATTTTAATCTCTTCTACTTAACTTTACTGGTTTAGTGGAATAATTAGTTGTTCTTTCATCGTACTACTGATACTGGTGCTGGAAGCGTTTATACATTTTAATTACTTGGGTTATTATACATCTCCTTTCAAAATATTAGCATAGCATGTTAACATATTTGTACTTAAAAACCATTTACATTTACTATTATTTTAGTATTTCTCTCTTTCTGTACAAAACTGAAAGAATGGTCAGTAAAAAGACAAAGTTAGTTTTCGTATAGGTTTAGTAAATACGTTTTTGGGACTGAAGAAAAGTAATACTTCACTAGATTTCAAATCGAAATCAAACAGAGTCACAAAGGCTGATCTCTTGGTGCCCATTTTAAAAAGGGAAATCAAAAAAACGACTTGATTTTCTTGACTTTCCTAAAAAAAATACTTTATGCATGTACTATAAGCAAGTATTATTATTGTTATTTTAATTGTTATTTACCTACATACCTAAGTGTTGTTGGAAAACCTTAAGCTTTTTTTGTGTTAAAAATTGTTAAAAGACTTTAATAAAATAAAAAAGAGACTCTACATTTATTCATTTCATGTTTTTCTCCTCCTTTTTTTGTTACATTAATTAATAATATTTAAGCATGTTATTTAACAACCTTTAAATATAATATTAATATTAAGCTTGTTAACATAATTTATTACTTATATTAACTAATTACTTTGTTTTTTACTAACTTAAATGCAATTTACCTGCATGCACTTGCACTAACACTGTCTTATAAACAGCACGCCTTTTTTTGTGAATCCACATTTTCTGCATGTTATTGTGACTTTTTTTTAGTGAATTGAAGTATTCAGTTTTATAATTGTAATGCAATAATTGTTTGGGTAACTTAATTTTGTGTGTGTAATTGAAATTGGGGTTGTTAATTATAGCTGAATCGCCTGCAAGAGGAAATCAACATAACCACTAACGAACGCCTTGCCCTCTCCAAGGAAGAATCTGTTTCAACATCTACCCCAACAGCTAAAGCGAATGTAGCCCTGCAGATTTCAAAATGTGAAGAGAAAGTACACGCCTTGTCACTTTTAATGCTCCATTTTTGTTCGGGGCTTCAGCATGTTCAAGATTTGGAGGAGAATGAAAAAGATGATATTTTAATCAGTAGTACAGAATACACAGATACAGACATAGCAACTACAACAACAGTAAACGAAAGTATTGATGATCATGATCATTTAGACGTTGAGTAAAACAAAAGAAAAAAAAATCTTACAAAAAAATGTAATATGACTTCATTCACATTTGCAGTTTTAATTTTAAAATGCACATGTTATAAATTAAAAAGCAATTCATTGTTTCGGGATATTACAGAAAAAAATAAATCTATTTGGCGATTGACATACATAAAGTAGATTAATTGACACGCTTTAATAAGTCATATTTTTGCTATATCTGTTTGTCTGCAAAACTGCATAAAATGAACCTGTGTGATTTTTAGTATCATTTGAGATTTTTTTTTACTAAAATATTTTTTTTCTTTGGGTAATTCTTAACATTTTTATTTGAATAATTGTCTTACGATGATTATAAAATATGATTTCATTTTATTTTGAGAGTTTGATAAAAAGAAGAAGTTTTTTTAACATGATTAATTCTAATCCTATAGCAAAGGTCCTTTGTCAAGTTATTGTTCAATGGTGTCATATATCCACTTGAGGAAATGTGAGATTTTTGTGTATAGTGCTGGCTGACCAGCATGTCCACAACGAGATGGTCCCAAAGAAACTACTCCAAGTTGGAATATTCTTACAGCGGAACCTAAACTCTTGGGTCTTAAAGGCATCATCAGAGGTCCCCCACTATCCCCTTTGCATGAATCCATCCCTTTGTCTCCGCCAGCGCAAAACTGTATAGAAATAAAATGTAAAATATTTTATTAGAATTTAAACCTGATGTACATTAATAGATTTTAAAATATTAATATAAGTAGAAAATAGCATCATACCCTTCCTTCGTCCAAGTGATCTCCAAAATTCTCCTTGTGTGCATAAAACCGATTACATTCATCCATGGAAACCAATCGCAGTTTGACAACTTGAAGCACAGGGGCATTTTCTGGGTTGTCATAGGCCAGCCGACCCCATCCTGAAACAAACGCTTGGTTTTCGGTACCAGCGCGTGCTAGCTTTTCTCCATGAGGAATGCATACTGGACTCACATAAGCTGCATAATAAAATTAACACAAATATTTTATTTCATCAAAAAAAAAAATCATAACTAGTTAAAAAATCGATAATACACTGAAATACACTTACGTCCTAAGGCTGCATGTTTTTTGAATCTTATCAGCGCAATATCATTTTCTCTGCTCTTTGTCTTGTCGTATTCCTCGTGGGGTATCACTTGGTCTATTTCCATATCTTGGACTGGTGGTGCACACAAATTTCTTCCTGATTCCGTCCTCTCACAATCAATGTTATTTCTTTGGTCGTATTCTCCTAACCGAATAGTTTTCCTATTTGATAAAAAATTAAACGTCATAATATAAAATTAATGTCACGAAATATCAAAGGATATTTATGAGTTTAAAATATTTACAATTTGTAGCCGTAGGGGAGATTTGCCACACAATGCGCTGCAGTTAAAACATATCTGCTGTTAATTAGAGTACCACCACAAGCGTATTGGGGCGCTTCGTCGTCAGTGGCTAATGAAAAAAATATATAATTAAATGTTTGAGATTTAACTTTTATGAATATTTTAATTAACAGCCATGTAGTTACCTGAAAATCCCAGTAGTGCCATCCAAGGGTATGACCCCAGTCCCGCATCTTGACCTCCTATTATCCTATCAGCAACACTTTGATCTGTTAACATTGATCGCCCACATTCCGTCACATTAGGAAGCAAAGCGTAATTTCGATGGGATGCAATGTTTTGCACAAATAAATCACTTGTTGTTGGAGCAGGTCGTGGAGTTCTATACGTAGGCTTTGTGGTGGTGGTGGTAGTTGTCGTTGTTGTGGTGGTGGAAGACCATGGTGGAATTTTGCCAGTGTTGCCGTTGTTATTTGAAGATGTAGGGCAACAAACCTTGGGTTGAGAGCCGGATATGTCGCAGGTGGATTCCTGTAGATACAAAATATCTGATTGGCTGACAGGGCGTTTTTTTAGGATTTGAAATAGCTCTTTGCAGTTTCTCATGGGGATACAGTCTCCAGGTTGATTTTTAGGGGTTTTGCAAAAGTCCCCTGGTAAATAATTAGTTAAGCATTTATATTATCATTTTTATTAAGAAAATTAACTAACGTTCTAAAAAATGTTGGGTATTAAAATATGGTATTAAATCATATAGTCCAGTTACCTAACACAGTGTGCCATGTTGCGTCAAGGATGAAAAGTAAAACACTTACGTGTTTCAATTGAAAGAAAATTATTTTCATTTTTGTTTATTTATTTAATTCAGCTAACACTTATTAATTAATTGTTGTTTAAAACTACATTTCTGTTGTACTCACTTAAAATAATTTAAAAATAGAATATTTCAAGTTCACATGTTTACGCACAATAATAATAAGTCAAGTATAAGTGAAGTATAAGATGAACAGCTAATTTACTTGTAAATGAAATATATTCTGGTAGATGAGAACATCTCTAGGCTGTTGTTTAACTGTAATTAGGCATATTATCATTCTAATACCCAACTCACTGGACTTTTAAGATGTTAAGAAAGACAGAATGAGAATTTACATGGAGCATGGAGATTTATTCATAGTTCCTTGTTCTGCATTTATTCCCTCTGGATGTCATTTTTACAGCATCTTCTCTACTGACAAAATTTTATCAAATTTCGTTAATGGTTGCATGCAATGTCTGAAGTTGAAGAAAATCACAACAAAAACCCTCCATATAATTAGCATACATACAAAAAAGACAAAGATGAACATTGTTTCAAGTTCAGTTTATCAGTTCAACATTATTTTTCTTAGCAAGTTTAGCTATTACTATATACTTCCCGATAGAAGTAGCTCACCAAATACATACACTGTTATATTTTATGATGAACAGTATTACAAGATGTATATGAATCTGTAAACCAACCATGGTTGGTTTTTCATACCATTAACAAATGTAAAAAGTAGACTAAATCGCACAATTTTATTTTAAATGAATATATATTTATATTTCTCATCTCCAACGCATTTTTCTAAATAGATTTTTCCCGAAATTTAATACAAGGTCGAAAGTTTCCAAATAGTGTACATTGAACCCAAACATAAAAGCCTATTTCGCATGTTGCTTGACGCTTCAAAAAAAAAGTATTAAGTCAACATGACGCTGCGCTGCTAAGCTTTTAGGATAATTACAATAAATGATCATCCACACAAAAAAAAAATCATGTTTACTGGAAAAGGGTTAATACCCAGTTCGGTTATCTGGAAAAAAGGAAAGGGTTATCAGAAAACTAAACAATTTCTTATTAAACCTTCAATTTCCCACATACATATTTTTTTCATTGCCAAATTCCACAATCGACTAGCTTGAATTTCTCCTTGATTTAATTTAATTTAAAAAAAAACCTTATATTTTTATATGCCTCAATAAAAATTATGACAAGCCAGATTCAGATAACCACATACAAAAACATATATCCGCTTTTTGTTTACGCAACAAAAGTATCATCCTAAATCATTGGCATCATGTGCTTTTGTGCTACATCAGCTTTCCAAAAGTGTTACATTTGAAAACGTCATTGAAAACATTGACTGCGCAAAAGCCTGGCCTGTGACTCTGATGAACTCCCAAAACAAAAAGTGATTCTATGGAAGATCCAAAAAAAAAAATATAACGTACTTTTTTCGTACTACTACACATACATATTATATTCCACATTGCCATTACATTACACTTGTTTTACTAGAAAATAATGACGACAGACGACAAAAAAGTGAACCGAGAGTAAATTTTAAACACTTATCTTTTAAATCTCATCCATGATCCG
>JAQIWN010003463.1:0-13087 GCA_034699025.1 Entomobrya cf. arborea Gr-Col-00668
GGAACCGGAGAACTTTACTTGGATTGTGTTATGCACGATTTGAGAAAAATGTATTCAGAAATTGGTGAGTATTTAACGTTATAGGTTGCCGGTACAAATATCCGTGGGTTTTATAAGAAAAATACTTAACGCGTTATATTTGTTTCGTCTACCATTAGATATCAAAGTCGCTGATCCTGTTGTTTGTTTCTGTGAAACGGTGGTGGAAACTTCATCTCTGAAATGTTTTGCGGAAACTCCAAATAAAAAGAACAAATTGACTATGATTGCTGAACCACTTGAAAAGGGACTTGCGGAGGATATTGAGAATGAAGTTGTTAGCATTGGCTGGAATAAGTAAGGCTGTTACAAATTCGATTGTTAACTAGAAGTTTATTTAAAACTTAAATCATTGTTTTTATGAAATCACACAGGAAGCGACTGGGAGAATTCTTCCAAACAAAGTATGATTGGGATTTGCTAGCTGCCAGATCGATTTGGGCTTTTGGACCTGACGTTAATGGTCCTAACATTTTGGTGGATGACACACTCCCATCCGAAGTAGACAAAACCTTGTTGAATACGGTGAAAGATTCCATTGTTCAGGTAAGTTTACTTTAGTTTGCAAATTAGAAATCAAAATCTGTTTTAAAGGTCAATAATTATGACATTGGTTTGTTAATATTTAGGGGTTCCAATGGGGAACGCGTGAAGGACCTCTGTGTGAGGAGCCTATACGAAACGTCAAGTTCAAAATTTTGGATGCCACTATTTCAACAGAACCTATTCACAGAGGAGGGGGTACGCCATATCCTCTTTATTACTTTCCATTCCCTGGATGCAAAAATTTCTTTAAAATTAAATTGGTGAAATTAATCTAATTATAGGCCAGGTGATTCCAACTGCTCGACGAGTTGCATATTCTGCCTTTTTGATGGCTACCCCACGTTTGATGGAGCCCTATCTATTTGTGGAAGTATTAGCACCCGCGGACTGTGTGTCAGCAGTGTATACCGTACTTGCTAGAAGACGTGGGCATGTCACACAAGATTCTCCTGTACCAGGTTCTCCTCTGTATACGATAAAGGCATTTGTCCCTGCCATTGATTCCTTTGGATTCGAGACAGATTTGAGAACTCATACGTTGGGTCAAGCCTTTTGCCTCTCTGTGTTTCATCATTGGCAGGTATGTTGGAAATAATTTGATTTTATGTTTAAATGCAACTTATTTAAAACAATCATATATTTTTATTTAATTGTTTCATTTGTTTTACGTTTAAATTAGATTGTTCCTGGTGATCCCCTGGATAAAAGCATTATCATAAAGCCGTTGGAACCGCAACCTTCCACTCACCTAGCGCGAGAGTTCATGATAAAGACCAGACGGCGAAAGGGATTGAGTGAGGACGTTGCTATCAACAAGTTCTTCGATGATCCTATGTTGTTAGAATTAGCCAAACAAGACGTTATGCTTAACTATCCTTTGTAAACCAATGTTAGAAGAATTTGTATATTGTTTATTCTTAATTTCTGACCTGGATTTATTTTATAAAAATGTTTGTCTCAATAAAGTTCATATTTCTGTTCAACGATGCATGCTGTTTGAAATGAAGTTTAATGACAAATCAAAATGTTCATAAATTGCAATAAATATCATAAAATTTGATTTTTCATCGTAAAAACAGTTTCTTATCCCTTGTCAAATTTTATTTTTCTCACGATCCCCCAACTTAGTACTTGCATGGTACATCCTACGTCTAATAGGTGTAGCACATGATCCTTATTGCTCTGCTTGCGGAAATTCAACAAGACTTCACTCATACAACCGATGCATGCATATCCACGACCCACGTAACGAAATACATTCATATCGATATAATAAAAAGTTTTTATGGAAAAGTACACATCTTTTTGCTACTAGCTTGGAGCTGAAAAGTTGAAAAACAGAATTATGAAAGAACAACATCTCTCATCGATCTATTTAGATTGAAAAATAGTTTTTTAACGACGGAGTTTAGTCTCTTACAAGGACATCATTTTTTATGTGTTGTATGAAAATCACAGAAAGTAATTTATTCCGAAAATATCCTTCACCCCAATCCAGTCCATGGACATCAGTCTTGCGACACTAAATATGGCGGATTTTTATGTGCACACATGATCATGTCCTTCAATATCTGATTTTATATTCCTGGCAATGCAATGGGAAGCTTTTTTATTATTTGTTTTTAAAAATTCACAATATGCATATCTAAACGCATGTAGTTATGCAGTGAAATTATTCCAGAAAAAAAATCCACTCAAAATTTAGTTTATTTCTTTTTTCCACGCATTCAAAAATTAATAGTAATTACTGTGAAATTTTGGTACTGTACAGCAACAAGAAACCATAATTGACACCTTGTCTTTTTTCATCGCATATACAATACATATTATAACTAACAGGTAACAAGACAAGAGTGCGTAACAGTTTGTATGTGCGTATCTTGCGTGTATGTAATACATTGCGTGAATTATCAGCTTGATAAAGTGCGTAGTTCACCTCAAGGTTTATGTAGAAGCATTTCATGTGGTAAATGGAGAAATGAAAGTTTTTTCACTTTTCGAAGATGGCAGCAGCTATATTTTCAGTGGGTGGATCCACAGGGTGGTGACCCAAATCGCTGGCTGAGGGAACAAGAAGGGGAGATCAACGAACTGCTGGTCGATACACGTAGTGCTTCCCGTTTCGTGGTCTACTCTCCTCACTCCACACTCACACACGAACAACACATTTTAATACAACAAGAATATAGAGAGGAAACCAAACATGTTAAAAAACTGCTTTCCTTGTGTTTCTATACAAAAAGAACGCTATTCTCTTTCCAGTGTATTTTGCATGGAGAGTGGAGCTAAACTGGATGGAGACCCCTTTGGTAAGGAAATGGGGTGGTGCGGTGGTGGTGGTGTGGCTGTGGCGTTGTTGCCTCTCGTTATCCGTTGTTTTCAGCTTACTACGTTTTAATGTTGAAATGTTATAAAACAGTATGATGCGAGCGATGACAAAAATAACGAAAATCACTACAAACTACAACTGCCAAAACCACAATGATAATGATGCTGTACATAAGATTTTTTTACTGTTAGATAACGTCATCAAGGAATATTTAAGCTGTTGTATTGTGATTCATCACTACATCTAGTTATAGTGAGTGGTTTTACGAGATATTTCATGGGCTACATACTGCAGAGTTTGGAATTATTAACTTTTTTCAATTATGTGGTATACATTACACTGAATTTTAAGAAATTGGGAGCGACTAATAGATAGAAGGTCTAATATTTTAGGTTATCCCATTAAAGCAAGTCATTGTATCTTGTTAATTTACCACGCATTATTTTACTGTTAGAAAAAAAGCGATACGAATGGAAATTATTCTGTAAATTCAGAGGACTACATTGCCCAAATATAAAATATTTGTACATCGTCTGACTAAAATAAAACGATGAATTTGATTAGTAAAATCAAATCAAAATTGTCGATTTTTTCCGTACCACGTAATCAACATTTTTTTACGCAGACACTGACGTTTGAGTTTTTTCTTTCACAATTGAAATAAATTTTCTTGTGTGGTAAATTTTTATGAATATGAGTTACCAAATTACCAATAAATATAATAAAAAATTATGATAAAATTGACGAACATCGTGTTTCATTTTTATGTTGCTGTTATAGCTGACTGACTCCAGTCATCACACCAGCAATAATAATGCAATGATGGTGTGTGCAAGCACGTCGAAGCGTCATCGACATCGTAAAAACATAAACATGATCACATTTTCATCATTCAACAAAACCATTATGCGTTTACCTTGATCATCTCTCATGAGAACTTGTGAGAGAGTTGTGCAAGCATTCATATTTTTTTTACGTATTTTCCGTTTCTCAATTCTCAAACTGCGTGCGTGTATTGATAAGGAAAGTTGTTTTAAAATACAAACATACAAGAATGTCTGACGAGAGTACGTGAGCTTGTATTTTGTATTTTTCTTCACGACGACGTTTTTTTAAAACATCGTTTCTTTTTCTTAATATGAAGCAAGACGAAGAAGTGACTGATGGTATGTTTGGTTTTGATAGAAGGGTGAAGGGGTTGATGTGAAGTGGAATAAAAAAATCGGTTCTTATCAAAGGTTTTCCATCAAAGGCAAAGGAAGGGAGAGGAAAAAATCCTTCAAATTACCGTCGTGCTTGACTCAAAAAAATAACGATATTTATATAACTAAAATCTTTACATTTATATGTGTCTGCGCGCAACACACGTTTACAGAGCGTTCACTCAAGCAACATTTGTGCAATGATAACCAACTTAAATCCAAAGCCAAACCACTAGTTGTGTTTGCCTTATTTGAATTTTTTAACCATTTTTCGTTTACAGATTTGGATATGGAAATGAAATGAGAAAGAGGTGTAGCAAAGCTTTGCTTTGAATGTGTAACCAAAATTGTTCACATCACACATATTTGAAAAAATGTATCTGGATTAGTGATTGGGATTGGAACGTGTGGTAAACAGTTTTCGTAAAAGCAATCTTTGTGTGTATATTTATTAAAACATTTTCAGAAAATCATTTACAAGCAAACTATTTAATACAAAGAGTTGAACACACGGTTAACTTGCTCGCTCATTACAAAAGGATTAATTCAGAAAACGGCTGTGTAAAATTTCTCAGGACAATATAGCCACGCCTTTTTTGGTCAAAGAAATAAGAAAAGTTTGTCGACTGAATGCATATGAAAAAGCTGAACAATGGAAATAGGAGGACAGCATACTTGCCTAAAAGCATTGTTTAAATGAAATCCTGCATATGATGACAATGATTAAGGACACAAATATGAAAACCGTGCCTGTCTTTTAAGGATTACGTTGATCCAGCATCATCGTTATTATTATTTACCACAGCCACACCACACCAGATACGCATGCAGGCAGACAGTCGGACAATAGAAACTGAATCTCTCTCATTTTCATGCCTACTTATCTCTCAATATGTACTGTTGATTATACTGGTGTAAGTATGCTGGTTTTTTATCAGTATGCGTAATGTGGTTGTGGTTGTATGTAATTTAGGATGGCAGGTTCTGTTTTCAACAGTTTTAAATTATGCACAGAAAATCAATCCATGATACAATATTTATGATAAACGTCGATTTGTGTAATAATGAGATAGTTTGAGTAAGATATCTTTTTTTCATTTGCCAAGCTTTTTTGAGAATGCACGTGAACAAAACTAAACGTGAAAAGTATTTTTACAGGCTTTGTATATAAAGCTCGTTTTGATTGTTTTTATACATTTGTATACCTTTAAAAGGAACAAACGAATATAAAGAGGTATCAATGATTTATTATTATCACTAGAGAGCAATCAGCAACATCAAAAGGTGGATTTTCATTAGTTCGGTTGTTTCAGATGGACTTTGTGAGATTAGAACGAGAGGATTAAGTTACCCAGTAGTATGCTTCTTTCTGCCTCGTTCTATTTTCAAAATTATCAAGCTGTACATCAATATCAAGCAGAGAGTCGTATGAGCAGGATTAATTGTGTCCATAATCAACACTTTCCAATTTAGTAATTATTTGTAGACATTTATAAACTATACCACCTGCAAAAAAAATATTTGCCGAATATCATATCGAATTTTTCTAGAAAACTAATTAATAATGTGTAGACACAGGTTAGTTTAGTGAAAACGATTTATTTTGATACAACTAATTAATGAGAAAGAAACGCTGTAAGAAAACGATTAAGAAAAGTTGGAAAGTTTGATGCAAATTATTCCAAGCAGAAAACATGGGTTGGAAATAAAAAGCAATATTGGCAGCAAAAAATGTTCCAAACCTTATAAAAGACGTTTCAGTATATACATTCTATACATCTCGAGCTTGATATATAATATTTGGTTATGCTTGTGTGAGCTTATATTTATACTTTATAGAAATCCAAAGTAAGAGTAAGAAACATTAGATGTAAGAGCGTTAGAAGTTGGTTTCTGAGTCTAACTAGAGACAAAATACAAGTTTTATATAATATTCTCCGATTCTCCCCTTTTTCGAGTTTTGTAAGCGAAGCAGGAGGATATTAAAACGGGGAGTGGTGGCTTAGTTGGGGATAGTGACGAGAAGGGGAACTACATATAACTTTGGCCGAACTTTCCCAATCTAAAATGTTGTACATTTTCCTCTATGTATACTCTTCCTGGTGGAAATGAAAGAATACGAAAAGATGGTAAAACATACATCAAGAAAACAATGTACTCTAATGGACTAAAATACTTTTTGTTCGTTTTCAAACACTGATATTACCAGGCACATAATATACTTTTACTGAAATGCAATCTATTCTTTCTAAATTATGATTATAACTTTTTCTCGACTTTGGTTTTATGGATGGTCACGCAACGCAAGCGACCGTGTGTTCGCACTACCAACTCGTCTGTCATGATCACTCATTCATGATACACAACACAGGGCATGAAACCAATCTGTCATGTATCCATCAAATTACAGGAATTATTGAGATGGGAGCACCTTGCTCAACAAACGCTAAATGTAAGCTCATTGTCAGACCGGAGACCAGAAACAGGGAACTGACAGCGGTCGACTGGAGTGAAATATGTATGTTTTTTGAGGAAAGTGAGGTATACGCTCAACAACACGATGTATGCATATTAAATGTTTATTTTATCCCTTTAGCCCCCACCGCACCACTTTTCCCTAAAGGTGTTTTGTTTGTTTCTGTATAATTAAAATGTATGGAAAATGTTAGTTCTCTGGTGAATATGCAAGTAGGGGAAGGAATGGCATGTGAAGTATAAAGACGAAAAAAAGAGAAAATATAAAATATTACCTAAAGCTGAAATGTGAATATTACTGATTTATCAATCCGAGAGAACGACTTCACGTTAAATTTAGAAATATAAATTTAACATGGAATCTTCATATTGCATGCTAGCTAGTAGTTAATTTTGCAAAAGGAAAGGGTATGAAATGATATATTTCTCAGCTTTAAAAGTTTAAAATGAAATGTAAAAATATTATTTATCAAGAAGATTTTTGTTGCATAATATATTAGGTTTCACTGGCCTACAGATAAGGCACGTAATTACTTGCAATCTGCAGCTGACTGTCAAAAAATTAAGATATGAGATCAAACGAAAATATGCCAACTAACTATTCCTAAAATTTATCCTGCGTCATTGTTATGTAATGCTATTCAACCAAATGTTACTTTGGTTCAATAGCATTTCTTTGAAATATGTACTGCAAGAATCAACACAAGAATTGAAAAGTACTGCGATTTAAAATTGTATTATCGCATAAGAGTATATCAACGGTTAGACAGACAGCAGTATTTTTTATTTGCGATGATATGAACTATTGAAATAGAGAACTATAAAAATCATGTATGCATATAGTATAGCATATTGTAAGCTACACAACGATTATGCGCTGCCAGCCTAGTCGTGAGTTATGGATCGATAGGTGGCAGAGTAAGCGATTTGTTCATTTCTACATGCATAACCTTTACAATCATGAGCGTAGAAAACCGAGAACATCCAAATAACAAAGTTGTACTGTCACAGGTTTCTTGGTGTTTCTATTGACAGTTGAAATAAATCATCCCTAAATCCAAACAAAAGAAATTCTACATAAATTGTAATCCTCAAATAATTGAAGAAAATATATGAGCAAGAAAACTAAACTGCGATTCCATGAGTTTCACAGATTTTCATTGCAGTTTCTAGAGTTGGGAATAACTATTAGCTTCGCTTTATTTGAATTATCATGAATCAAGTCACAGTTTATCTGAAGTCCCCACTAGGAATTTTGAAGTTAACATGCTTGGTAAGCTCTTCATATTATTTTGATAGCAAAGTTATTGTTTTGACAAGTGAAAGCAATCTTTTTTGTTTTGCAGCTTGCCATTGCTCTTGTGGTTGCCCTAAGTTCATATAGTCATTTTAATTCTCATTGGGTTTATCACTCAAGAGTGGTCAATCGTGAAGAAGTTGCAGTATTTAATTTAAGTGGCAGAGACAGACTGACAGAGTCCCGAAATGAATATGAAGAATGTCGTTACAATAGTCGCTTGTATACTGGAATTTCCTTACTAGATTCCCCTGAAAAGATTAATGGATTCGGTGCTCGTCAGTATGACAGTACAGCGGAGTTCACGTGCCCAAATCCAGCGCTGGAACTATTTCTTGTTGCCACTTCAATTTCTATCCTTATCGTATCTCTCATATCATTACTGGCTATATCAATCTGGCTTCCAGTAATGGTCGCAGAAGCAAAGAGCATCAGATTTTATAGAATCTTGGTAAAATCACATTGCATTTTTTTCTATCAAAGACTTGGAACAATTAATTTTTTAATTGTGTTTTCACAGGACATGGTGTTGTTTGGCCTTGCTGCATTGTTCCTGTTCATTGGCTTCGTCATGTTCTGGTATTCTACTAATAACATTTGGGAATGGTGCTCACTGAAAGCGGATATGATTGCCTTTACCTTTAAACCTAATGGTCGTAGTGGAAGTAGTAGATCTGGTACATCTGCTGTTAGTAACTCTGATGGTGGTAGTGGCGGTGCTGGAAATGTCAAGAGAAGTGTACGATTACAACATGACGATACTGTTGACATCATTACTGGATCTGATGAAAGTTACCCGGTGCCTGTAGAAGCTTACCAGGTGCCTGCAGAAAATAACCAGATTCCACGTAGCACATATACAGGAGTTTCTCGAAACACGATTTTAATCCCAACTGCGGGACCTCCAGCAGTTTTATACTTGACCAGAGTAAAAAGGGAAAGTCCAAATATTGAACTGCGATTTGTCGAATCCAATAAAAATACTCCTAATTCTAGAGCTGCTTCTGCACCTGTATCGGACTTCGATATAGAACTACACAAGATCCGACAAGATCAATACATGGAGATATGCAATATGAGGCAGATGACAAATGAAAAGTATTTTGCTATTGTAAGAAAGTTATATGCATAATTTTTGATAGTTAAAAAAATTAACAACTGAAGAAAGATAATTTTGAATACTGATATGTGTTTTACTTTTATGGAGGCAGCAGCATTAATAGCCATACTTCTACATTTAGCCGTAGTTGTGCTGATTTTCTTGAAATGTGGAAAAGGTGCAGTCCGTGACGGGCACGACGAGGAGGTACACCAACGCCAACATCCAAATGAGGATGACCATTCGAATAAAAGTAAAAGGCCAAAGTCTCGTCAAGAATCAAGACCAAAATCCGGTGAAGAAGAACAGCCACACAAAAATAATGTCCATTATGAAAGCAATGTACCCAACGAAAATTATAGGTCAGATGCAAATCGTAACAATGATAACAGTATGGACAATCGTAGTTCAAATGAACGCAGAACATCGTATCCAGATGATGAAGGTGCTTGGCAGAATCAAGATGGACAAGAAAATCCCTCAATGCAACCTCATCATCACCATCATAAACCACCAGGAATTGATGAAGCTAGTGGGCGTAGCCACATATAGTTTAGTTTTGTAGTTGATGTTTCGATAGAATAAAACGTATTTAAAAAACAAAAAAATGTATTGGGTTGCCAATTAATTATAATTTTATTTTGACAGTTTTAACAGTATCTTCGTTGTGTAGCATAAATATTTTTTTTTTTTAAATTTCAGTCATCATTTCTGTTACCACTTAAAGTTTTCAATCGTTGTCCGAAAAATCAAAAGAACAAAAGCCATTTTTCTGGTTGATCAGAATAACAAAATTATTACATAATATCGAAGGAAGAACAGACGTATACGTAAAGTACATTATATAGATAATATTATGTTTCTCCAAACTTGCTTTTAGTAATCTATCCTCTTGTTTGAAGCTCGTAAAATGAAAAAGAGGGAGAGCGGAAAGCAACATCCGTCCATAATCAACACTCATGGAATTTTGAACCGCGAAGTGTTTTTTCTGTACCATTGGGATTCAGTAGGTTTCCTTTAAATCCTTACACTCTTGTTTTTTTAAAGTAATCATTCCTATCGATTTTTTGGCTGTTACAAATCAGTTCATGTAAATTGATAGATAGATCGACAACAGTTGGTAAAAATACTGGCAATATGAGTTTTTCCAAATTGAACATGTCTATAAACGATCTACTTTGGGTTTTTAATCATTACTATTTATAGAGATTTGCAGTAAATTAGAAGTTACAGTTTGTCCAGGATTACGTGGAGAAAACTTCGCCCATTCTCATCATAGCTCACATGCCGTCGCACACCGCACGCCGAGCTCTCCACGCATTTTGAACATGTAAACAGCGCGAAAATGAAGAACCGTTCTTTCAGTTGCTTGTTTTGTTTACTTTGCTCTTGCTTCTACATATGCTTAAGCGATGTGTATGCATTACAAAAGTCTCACAATTCCCCAAATATCTATATTGGTGATTGTGATTTTGCATCATCGCAAGCTATCGTACAGTTAAAGACAAAACCATCTTTATAGCTCACTGGACATACTGTAGCACCTGCATTTTAGCAGTAAAAAAATTCACTCGGGGTGTCTTGAGATTTTGCGTGGTCACTTCATGGTAGATTAGATATGACGTCGAAATGACACAACAGCTTGCAATAATGCCAAAATAGCTGCAGAATGGGATGATCCCAATGGGATCTCCGGTAGTTTCGCACAATCCTCGTTTCCCACAATTTCCGTGCGAAAGTAACACAGAAACCTTGATTTTAAAGCATTTTTTAAACCTAACTTAACCTAACCCACAGAAAATCAACAAAATTATGGTTTTATGCAAAAACATAAAAAGTAAATGGTGTAAAAATTGGATTCTGTGACACTTTTGCATTGAATGCACACCAAATTCGATGCGAAAGCTTTCTCTTGAAAATTGTGGGAAACGGCGGGACCCGGCAGAATATATTGCAAAACTAGTATTGTAGAATGGGTTAATACAGCTAGTTTTTCACAAGCATTTTATTCATTTGATTTTTGCTAAATTCAACAGATTTTAGTTCAAGTTCGAAATGTTTGTGACTCACACTGACTTCTTGAATCGAACTTTAGTAATGAGCTTAAATACGCAAAAATAAAATTCATGGCCGTGCCGTGATGAAGCTGTTGCTGACGATGCATGTTATGCTTGTTCATCTTTTAATTCTCTTTCTTATGAGTATCACCGTTATTATTGCCACTTTTATAGCATATAGTTAATAAAAAATAGTCCATTTTGTAAGATCTTAGATTTTAAATGTTTAGTTGTCTATAAATAGATACCAAACGAATTAATTTGTTAGAGGTTGGTGTTAAACTAAGTAAATTCACCATTGCTAGTATATTCACTTTTCCATTGATTTTAGCACTAGAACAAATTCTAAAAAAAACCTAAGCATGAATGGACGAAATGTTTGTTTATGCTAATTTTTGAAAGATGATTTTTTTAAAGCTTTTTTAGTGTAAAAGCCTGAACGTGCTCAAGTAAATTTAAAATTGATGTACGTATGGACTATTTACCTTTTTCTTATTATGAGCTTATTTATGCTACCATTATTTTCTGAATTTCAAGATTTTTTGAACAAAATTATTTAAATGTTTGAACATGATTGTTACATCTAATTATTCAGTCAATTCTTAGTCACACTTCAATCAAACATCTAGAAGTAATGCTGGAGAATTTAATTTCATGGATTTAATGGACGACTATTTAACGATTTAAACTGATCTTATCAAAACGGTTTGAGAAAGTTTATATTGATATTCATTGATGAATGATTATTATTTTTAATGCGTTGTCGATGAAGATTACAGAGATTAGCAGAGTGATCTCACAAAAGTGAGAGATTGAATCGAGTGACATAAGTGTGAACAACATGAACTGAGTCATCAGAAGATTGAATAATGTTAAGAATAAAAGTATTGAAGAAGATATTATAAAAATGTCAAATTTATTTATTTTTGTTGTCCAGAATATTTTTTTTGCACGCAGAAATCGTTTCATTTTATTTATTATTTTATTTGGTTCATTGTGTCTCTATTTATTACAAACGAAAAGACGTTATTACATCACTAACAACATAAAATAATATGAGTCAGAAAATAATGTTCAAACGCAAATTATTTAGTCACGGCAATACCACCGCATTTTACGATCGTTCTTATTGTGACTTTAAAATGTACTTTCTGCTACAATATTGTTTACCAGTTTAAAATACGCAATATGTCTGTCAGCAATATTCAAGGCCAGAAACGGAAACACGTAAACGTAGTAGTAAAGTATTATTACTCAACAACCTTACCACAACGTTTCGTTTACCAGGAAAGATCCCCAAGTAACTTTTAAAGTAGGATTTGCCTTGCAACCCAATTAAACAAAGAACATAAGCAGACTGATCATAAAAACTACTGCGTACTAACAATTCGCTTGCCAGGTTGTGTTGTAAACGTAAATCAACAACGAATATATATAAACGAGTTAAAATGACTCACTCATATTACATTTTATGCTGTATGAAACATGATTTTCTTCTAATAATTCTGAATCATCTGTGTTTGCCAATAGTTGATTGTAATCCTTGTTTTTCTATCATTAGGAAACACTTGCCTACAACTTTAATATCCAGTTGGTGATAGCATCCAGGAAGTGATGAAACATATTTGTGACGATGGGGCGATAAGAGAAAACGTTCTAATTAGGTAGGGATTCCTGACGTCTATTCTGCAGAGTGATGTAATATTTTGATTTAAAAAGTATACAGGTAATATTAAAATATTTTTTTTAATTATTCATAAAAGTATTTATATTTAAAATGTAATGGCCTCTACTCAGGTCGCATATTTCGCACGAAAACGACTCGAAATTAGAGCGGAGGGAAATATTTCGTTTTCTTGTTCTCAGGTCATAGGTGAAATAGTAGCGGAATTTCGTTGCTATTTCACAGAGACCATACGCGAAATGTTACCCCCTTCTTTCCGCACGAACTATGTACTAATTATGACCTCTTCTCAGCTCATATCTAGTGCGAAAAAGTCGACTTCAACGAAAACACAGTTCCCTGAGCGAACTGATTCCAAG
>JAQIWN010003464.1:0-13086 GCA_034699025.1 Entomobrya cf. arborea Gr-Col-00668
GATATACGATCACTTAGTATCACAACCAAAAAATTGGCTTACTCACCATTTTTCTCCTCTTTTCTGATGAAAAAAATATCTTCTTCACTTGAGCTGCTACTGTAAAACTGGTGCATCTTAAAATCAGTAGCTTCACTAGGAGCTCCACATATGGATATAGTGGTGGCCTTATCTACAAACGAACACATGTTGGGATTTATTCTCAATCTTCCTTGTCGCTTCTTAAAATTGTGTGCACCGCTTTCTTTTTTTCTTTCCTAGTATGCGGTTAGATGGTTGGTTACTGACGATGATAATAATGTGAACAGTGTCTGTTTTTTCGGCATCTTCACACAATTTTACAATACGTCGTATTATTGTGTCACCAAACCATACTGACACATTATCCCCTCCTCACATCACAACAGCAGCACAAGAAACAGCAGTGGTTGTGATGACTACTCATGATAAAACTGTGCATAGTTTGCTGTAATGCTAATGTGATCAGATCAGATGACTTTTACTGGCAATTCCCTTCATTCTGCATTCATTTCATTTTGAACCAAGAGGTCTTGGTTCTGTGGGTAGAGTTTTCGAAGAGACAAAAACTCTACGAAAAATTGGACCACCACCACCGCTACCGCCATCACCAACTGATCAGCTGACAACTGAACAAAAAAGGAAAAGTAGGTGAAAAGCAGAGAAGAAAAGAGACGAGAAGGTTACTCTATTTTCTCCTTCTTCTTCGCATCCTTCATGTTATTATTAGCCTTGTAAATAGAGAAAACACAGGGAAAAATAGTACGAAAAAAAAAGTTTCCTGATAAAAGAGACACAAAAGCACTATATATTATGTTACATACCACACCACCCAAAGCAGTAGCATTATTAATAAATGTAAAGAAGTAGTAGTATAATAGGTAAAAACCAAGAAGAAGAGTCGCCAAAAGAAAAGAAAGAAAGAAAAACAGAGCAGAGGAGAAAAGGAATAGTGCATTTTCCCCAAGCAAAAGTATCAAGAGAGTAAACCAGCAGCAGAAACTCACTCCGCGTACATCCATCCTACAAACTACACTCTCTCGATAAAGAGAAGCAGTCTAGCTGAGAAAAAGCTCAGTCTGAATTTGTCCTCTGCCTGGCAAAGTAAAGTACTACCGAAACCGCCGCAGCTCAACTTTTACACTGCAAGTCAAGTGTTGTTAGTGCTTGTGTGCTATTTTCCATTCTTCTTCATCTCCTCAAAGAAGCCAAGTTTTTAAGGCAGAGAAGAGAAAGAAAATGGGAATAAATTAGTTGAAAGGATTTTTTTGTTTAAAAACACAAAGTGTTTAAACAGGAAAAACTATATGAAAAATAGCTACATTAATTATAATTTATTTTTACCCTCTAGACCAATATTCATAGCAACAACAGTCAAATAAACAAAAGTAAAAAAGTTTAGGTAAGAAAGACTTGTGTGTTTAAAGTCATCAGTTACAATTTAACCTAACAACAAGTAAAAATGAAATATTACTTGCATTAAATTACTGTGACAAGGTCTAGTATATTACAAAATTCATATTGGATTACATAATAAACTTTTCGTACCTTTTGGGTGTTTTTGAAGTGTTACAAAAACTAAATGATTTTCACTCTCGCTCTCTCTCACAGTCACACAAATAATCTTAATAATCATGATAATAATAATAATAATGGAAATATGAACAAGCATGTTGTTTGTTACATGAGAAGTTGTACATGAACAGCCACACAGTGAATACATAGTGTAAAATACGTGTGTGAGGTGTGTGTACCTATGTGCGTGTTCAATAAATCAAGAGAAAAGAGTGGACAAGTAGCACCAAACCAAAAAAAGAAAGAATCCGATTTGTGAAGTAAATCGAGTACTTGTCGACGGCAAGCCTGTATTACAAACAAAAAATATATAAGTTGAACTCTTAAAAAAGTGTTTCTGTGTTGAATAACAATAACAAAAACAAGAGTAGCAACAAAACAACAGCAAAGTTTTAACCCACTCTTTCTCAGAGCAAAAAAAAACCAAAACTAACTATAACTAACAAACTAATGTGTAACATGTAACATGAACCCTGTAATTATCTTCTTCCTCTGCTAAATAACTTATAAATAAATATAATACTCGTTCAGTCAACAAACCTAAGCGTAATAAAATACTTTTAATATATTTGTCCAGTTTGTTGGGGTGACGCGGGAAAAGAAGTAAGCCAAGAAAAGTAACATGTGTGAATTTTAGGTTGTATGACTACAAAGTGTACTTGTGAGTCTTAAACGAAGAAAAAAGTGTTCTTTAGTTTGAGAATTAGTTAAAGGGAGTACACAGTATTTCTCTTCATGTTCTTGGCCCCTACATTTAGAGAACTACAATCACTGCTGTCCTCGGTAAATATTATTTTTTTATTATGAGTCTAGTTGTAATTTTCTTACTTATGTTTGTACCCTTTCTCTTGGCCGCAAAAAGCTGCCTTGAACTTACTTTGTACTTCTTTAAGGTGTGCTTATGTAATACTCTTAAGTTGGGAAGGTTCTTGTATTGCGGTTACATGTAGATCTACGTTAACGCATTTTTGTTTCCTATTTTTTTGCTAGTTCCCTCCTATACCTATGTTCAGCTTTTAAGCATTACTATTATTATTATTTATTATGAGAAACCGCAAGCTAGAAAGGAAGCAGCAAAGTTAGAAGATATTTTTCTTCAATGCCACTAGTTTTTTCTAATCTTTTTTTTTCGGCTTGGTATCATCATTATTATGTTACTTTTTTCCTGTTCCTAGTTCTGCTGTGTGGGAAACATAGAAACACAATAGTTTCTCGTTGGAACTCTCTTACAGGTCTTCCTACAAGTCTAGTTTTAGAAGCAGTTCCAAGTTTCTTGTAAATTTTAAACCTTATAAACGAGACTTGACTGGCACAACACGGAATTTTTTACGAAAGAGCAGCAGTTGGGTTTTCTGTCATAATTTCTACGCTGTTATCGCTGTCATCAGGTTGATTACCGTTTTTGCTACTGCGAAACATAAAAAACGGTAAAAAGACAGGCATAAATGACTGCACATAGCAAACAGTAAACAAAACGGTTGATGTGAACAGACAGAAAGAAAAATAGAATTTGATGTTGTCCTTCTTTTAAAAAACGCTGGGCAGACATATACACAGGGTTTTTGCAAGACAGCGAGTATTTACACAACTTGCTTCCTTGATACTTCTCGCATGTAGTTGTTAGTCTTACTGTTGTGCTGTCATGTGCCAATATAACCAAGTCTTGATACCATACAAGCTTTAATATTTGTTTCCATGTATATCTAGAGATAATTTCCCTTTCCATTCTCATGCTTAGTCAGTTGCCTTGTTGTTTTCCAACTTCTCTTTTCGGGTTAGACTGCAAGGTGACTGTGTTGATTTTTTACTACCCAAGCGTCCAATTTAACTTGCTCTACAATTCTTTTTTGTAGGATTGAGTAGGCCACATCACAGCACAGCACATGGAAAACACAAAATAAAGGAACCGAGTAAGCACCAGCATTTGTGGTAGAATAAAATAGTTACATCATCTTGCTGGAAAAAGACGTTTTTCCTTCAGACACAGCAAGACTTAAAAACCGTTTTGTTTGGTGTTTCACTTCTTGTTGAGAAGTATGAACGTGAACATGTTAAGTAAAAATAAGACGTATTTCCTATGTTCAAAATAGTCATCATGGCATATAACCATATAACTTCTTTAGTGGCAAACAGCTGGAAATTCTTAAAAGGTTTTACTGTCGTAGCATTACATCTCAGCCTCAACGCACTTTTCTTTTTATGTCCACTTTTTAGTTCATGTCTTCATATTATTTTTTTCTTTCTCTTGTTGCTGCTCATAACCCAGAACAAAACCAAAGAAATTATTTCACTTGCTCTTTTGCTTTCTATGACACACACCAATACATCTCCAGAACAACTATGCATCACCAGATCCACCACCTATGTATCTTTATAAAAACTTTCACCTAAACTACAACAAAACCTTCAATATTCCCCGGAGATAGGATGAAAGATAAAACCAAACCCTTGTTTTGAAATTATTTTCCCTTTTTTATTTACCAAAAAGATTTATGAAGTGAAAAGAGTTTCTTCCTGTGAATGAGTGGTAGGTAAAAAATAAAAATGTGAGGCATCCTGCTACACACATACTCAATATCTTATCTCTTTCAAAACGGTTTAGGTGAAAGTTCATTTTCTTTCTCTCTCTCTTTCTCGTGTGTTCATTTCATTTGAATCTTTTACAAAATAAAAATGAATTCCTTTGTAAGCGGCGGTTGCTAGAGTTATGTATATTGGTAAGGGTTTAATGGGTGGAGAGGGAAAGGATATTACGAAGTGAGACCAAAAAAATAGATCAAGATGAGATAGGACATAGGGATAGATGTCGAAGCCTTTTTCACTGCCATCGCCTCCACAGATCCTATTTTTACTCCTGTAGTCTAGTTAGTTCGGTACACTATCATGGCATGGCAATATTTAAACAAAATACGTAACTCATCATGTCAAAAAATACTTTATACCTGGTTAGCTACTGGGTAGGCTGTACTAGCAAAATGATCATCATTGTGTGAGAGTTTCTTCTAGTATTTTTTGTAGTACAGAAACCAACTGGAGCGAAGCGTATCGTATGAACAAGACCGTAGAAATGTTATTTTTTGTATGCATGTGTGTACATTTGAAAGGCAGAGTGAACGAGAGATATACTCTATGGAAAAGGCTCTGGCTGCTGGATGCTTTCTATTGGTATGCCTAAGAACTTTTGTATTTAGTATGCATCTCGTCTCGTATCCGTTGGTTTCGGCATGAATCATGGGATGAGCCGACCCCGATCACAATAAATATCACATTTGAAATTATCTCTTATCTTTCCTTCCTTCCTTCTCTTTCTTGTGTGTAACTCTTGGAAAGATCCTTTTTTGTGTTATACTCTCTTTTCAGACACACAGTCAGCTCAACTCAAATTACGTTGAAGTTACACGACTACTTTCTCTCTCTCTCTCTTCAGTCATCCATCTATTCTCAGCCTTTTGCGAACAAAGTCCACAACAGAAGCAACATTCCATATTCATTTATACAATTTAAATAGCTATTGAGGATGCATAGATAATACTCAGTTGAATTATTTTACTATTTACACATTCAGTCACCAGAGGAGAACAGGACAGATAGAGGGATTTTTCCTTGCATTGGCTAACAGAATAAAATACAAAACAGAGAAAGAAAAGAGCATTCTTCTCCGTTTCATTCATGCCAATAATGGCAATAATATAAAACGTGTAAGGGAGTTTATCGGAAACGAGCATCTTTTTACAACAAGTCTATGAGCAGAGAACAAGGCGAACAATCGTCAAAAAAACACCAAAACGTAGAAAAAAAAGAAATATGTTGGTTATTTCCACGAAAAAAATGGCCTCTTGTTGTGTGGAAAAACGTATATAAAAGTACTACATGTTTTGTGTGTCCTACCAGTCTTTTCGCACATTCTATTTCATATCACTTCTTGTAATATTGCCGAATAGTACAGTGGCGTGCACAAAGACTGCCTACGTGAGCAGTCATGAAAGGATGTACGCCAATATATGCTCCAAACTCTGCTTAAATCTTTGGAACGATGGAATCAAAAAGCGATATATTTTCTCCAAAAATATTTTTTGCTCAGTCCAGTACCTCAAGCATATTGAAACGGATTTTTTTTGATGGGTTCGGTCATTTTATTATTCAATACATAAGACTCTGCTGATTATAAGTACTGGGATCCCAGAATGGTCAATACTGGCAAACAAATTGCATTTTGAATATAAACCCTTTCTTGAAAACTTTCCTGTATCTCCCTTACTAGCAGTCTAGCTATTTTTCTTTTCTTCAAGTTTCTAGAATCGCAGTTCTGCTTCATTTGGAAAAATAATTGTCGGGAGTATACATTTTATTAATACTTTGCTGTTTATATTTTATACAACAGGAATTTGTAAAGAATCTTTAGCAGACATTTTTGGCGGAAAGGCTTGACTTGATTATTTTAATCTCAAGCTTTCTCCAACTAACCTTTGACTTATTCAAGAGCAGAAAATAAAATGATCATATTAAGGAATCTATCATGGTCATGACTGTTCTACACCGAATACTCAAATTTGTTTAATTAATTAAATCACTTTATGTAACACCAATTTGTTGGGAATCTTCGCTACATTAATTTAACCCGTAGAATTCTGGGGTCAAATATTTATTTTAACTATGTACATATATGACAAAATAACTGTACATGCAATCAATGCAAAAGTGAAGGATATAGGGTATCAAAAGAAGATAGCAAATAAAATGGGATCATGGTCATAGATAGGGAGAAACAGAAAGAAATTCAAAATGTTATCTATTGAAACAAGAACACGTACATAGGAGTCGTATAAGTAGCTGTACTTGCAACAAAAGCAAGAAAAAAATTGTAACGCGAAAAGCGGCCAGGCTGAACACAGTAAAAATAGAAAGTGCAGCTTTCTCACTTTCTCTTTTCAGTAGTTGTATGACCTACTTGAAAGCTTTTTTTTGCAAAGGTTACTAGCTTCCTTATTCTCAATTCTCATCCTTTTCGTTTAGCTGAACTTACAAACTACTGACTTGACTGATTGTTTGAGTTTTCATCTTCTTTCCATGAACATTCGAGGAGAAAAACAAGACGCCGTACCAAAAAAAGTTGCTTTTGGTATTAGGCCTTAGAAAGGACGAGAAAATGAATTGTGCTGGAGACGGTTGACGGATTTCTTTGTATTTCCTCAAGATTTTGTGCAACTTTCTTCTGTAGTTTGTGTACCTGAAATTTACATACAATGTACATACATTTCTGTCTGCTCTCAAGTTACACTGAAAATCTGCCTATTATTATTATTTTATAGAAAAAACAACATGATAACAAGCAAGTCATGCGAAAAAAACACAAAAATAATTTATTTTTTTTGTACGTAAAGTGAACAAAATTATGTGCATTGTGCATACAATAAAGCTTAAAAATTGGACGTTTGGGTGATGATAATAAGATGATGGGCAGTGGTTGGTGGAGATATATGTAGACTTTTTCTCTCTACTTACCTGATGACCTGCTTTAATATTATGTGGAGTGTTAGGTAGTAGTAGCCGAGTTCTCCAGAAGTTTTGGTTGCTTGGCTCATTGAGTAAAAAGAAAAGTGTGATGCTCTGCTGTTTTTCTGTACGTGGAGGTGATGGTATAGGTCTTTCCGTAGTGCTACTTTTTGCATCTCCTATGCATTCCCATTATTATCGAGGTGGTCGATCAATAATAAAACTGGAATGGTAGGCAAGGTAGATTGAAGGTTATACTTAAGTATTAGCACGTTATGAATAGTAGGTGAACGGTTTTGGACTACCAGTCTTGAGACTTAATATTAGTAGACTGAAAGAGCAGACGAAATGTTATGGGAAATACGAGAAAAGAGGATAACAAACTTGTAATTTGTGTGTGCTTGCTGGTGTTGGTGGTGGTGAGGTGAATGTGTGTGTGTTTGTATGCGGTTTTAGCTTTGGTTTGGTTTTCTTGTGATTTTATTTTTCGTCTTACAATTTTATTAGTAGACTTGCTTTCTCTCTCCCACTACCTTTCTCTTTTTGTCTGTAGCGTGCTTGGTTTCGAAGAAAAAGCAATGCAATGCCATGCTACACTTTTAGTCGTGTTATTTTTTTCTTGTTTAACTTGCTGACTAGATGATGAAACATGACACCACACACCAAGGCATACTGTAAAGAAATTATAAGAATGCCTACGCGAATCGGAATTTGAGAGCAGGAGTGCATAAAAACATAATATTATTGATAGGCGCAACCATTATTAAGAGTTTCGTATATAATGTGTATATGTACATATACATGAATGAATGAACCTTGTATGTACACTAGTAGTGTACATGGTGTGATGATAATGGTGGACGAACGGACATGGACTTGGTCAGCCGATCATCGTCATCACCATCTTCATCGTCGTTGTTCCGATAGCCTAGACCAAAAGCAGAGCAAACCACCACCCATAACACTCAAACTACAATATCAAGTCAAGTCATGCCGGAACATAACATTATAGTTTTTCTCTCACTCGCTCGCTTTTCATTTCACTTTTTTCCCAATACAGAGAGAAAAAAAGAGAAAGAGAGTTCAGACAGAACATTACAGAAGCACATGAGTGCCGAGCACACACAACCTTTCTTTCTCTTTTGCTTTGCTTTTACTTTGCTATTTTTCTGTTTATGAGCTTCACTACAACTACTAGGTCAGAGCTAAAAAAAGTAATAGGAAAAGGGAAAAATACGATGAGCCGTGTCATATGATGACCAGATCGGCCCATGCAAGCAGTATTGGCATAGTACATAGTATATACTATATGCCGAATAATGACTAAACGGGAACGGGACTGACTGACCGAGTTTTTAAAGTTGTTTCCTGACTAACCATAAGTTGAAATGGGAGAAAACTGCAGACAGCTGGGTATAGTAGTTTTGATAGCATGTTATCAAATGCAGTGCTTGCATAAAAGCTTAAATTTTATTTTATAATAACTTGCGAAGTTTGTATGAAAGTTGGGGGGGGGGGGGTGGGTATATGTTTATACTTAAGTTTAAAATAAATATTGCATGTACATGTATAATAAAATTGTTGTGAAATTTCAGGTTATATCAAAAGAAGAGGTCAGTCGCAGTCACAAAAAAAGCCAATATTCGCTTTATTTTCGGAATGTGAATGGAATTCATATCTGAGCTTGTCCCGTCGTCGACTTCTGCTCCCCATTCTTCTGGGACAGGAAAGAAGACGTCATCGCCATCATAACTCGCACAAAACATTCTTACATCTAAAACGAAAATTCTCCATCACTCACCTCAAAATGGGAAACAAAAGTATGTGGACTGTTGTATAAAAAATGGTCGAATAAATGAAAATAATTTTTGTTTTAAAGCAACTTGTATGCTTGTTTTTCTTTTTGACTACTACGATACAAACATATGGTCCTTGCTAGTCCCACATTTCAAAAGCAACAAACAACAAAGAAAATAATAAAAACAAGGTCAGTACTCAAACTAACAAAATGTAATATTATTCCTTATTCTTCTTGATCGTTTAACATTTCAAGTGTTCATCGAGTTACATTATTTTTACACGATAATCAAACGAACAAATAAATAAAACAAACAATATTTTTATTGCCGGCGAAGTGTAGTGATAAATATCAACTTTAGTGTGTGTGTGTGTTTGTCTATCCATTCTCATAATAAAAATAATAAGTACATAGAACATGCCCAACATGAGATATAATTTTTGATGATGAAATGCGTATATGAAAGTATAACATCAAAAATACATACAAAAATAATAGACAGTCGATAAAACATAATAAAAAATGATTGTCGTTCCTTCTGCGTTTACCAATACAAATACAATAACCATTACTACTACTACAACTACAAGTACTACCGCAGCACCCAAAACCATTTCTTCTGAAGCAACTTCAAAAGTCATAGAACACAAGTTGTTATGCAGTTGTGTGAAAAGTACCAGCAACTCTTGCAGTTATTGTCGTTGTCGCCGTCTTCTTCTTCTTCACCAGCAGCAGAACAGCAACAACAGAAATAGCAGTGGAAACAGTGGTATTATTATTATTGATGGTCATTACAGCTTTCCTTACAAATATAACAACAACAATAACTCTTACGACTTTGATGACGACGTCACCCATCATCATCTTCCAGCTCCTCAACAACAGCCAATCATAAAAGAACATAAAAATAATAGTAAAAATACAAAAATCAACGAAATCCAACAGGAAAACAGCAACACCAGCATAGTCGAAAGAAATACAGGGAAAACTCTGTGCAATCTTAAAAAGAAAAAGTTAACTCTTCAAAAACAACAGCAGCAACAAAAGAAAAAACTGCTGCGCTTTGCTGCATCTTTACAAAAATAAATCATTAAAGAATAAAAACCATAATAATAATAATAATCAAACAGTAAAAAAAGTTTGTTTTCCCCTGCTATTCTTCGATAATGACTGGTAGTGTTACATTGTTATAATCAAACTGCTCCACTCCAACTTTTATATATTTTGTTTGAGCAAAAAAAAGTTGTTGATCACAGACAATAAAAAATAGAAAACACAAGTCGTCATCTAGCAAATAGCTAAGCGGTAATAATAATATTATTAGTACGTTCATCAAGCCCACCTCCATCACCATCAAAACACCAACAATAATAACAACACAAAGTAATTTGTCTCCTTTATTCGTAAATGTCAAGTGAAGCAATCATCCTTCTTGGTTTACTCGCTGGTGACTGAACAAAATAAAAAGAGAAAAAAACCGGTAAGGTGGTATTACTCACTTGTACTGTACTCCTTTCTCTTCCCAACTCTTTTCTTTTTGTCTGGGTAAGAAAACCCGGGACAAGTATAGAATTACAAGTATCCGCACTGCACTTTTTCATCCTTTTCCTCATTGTCACCGTTGGGATCAATGAAAGACTCCAGTCTTGGTGGTATGCTACTGAAACCGAGAGAGTGAATAAAAAATAACTTGACAGCCAAAGAAAAAAGAAAGACTGTCGCCTTCATCGTCCTCCTCGTGTCTGTTGTCATCGTATCATCGTCATCATCATCACCAACAATAATAGGGGAACAGTGAAAGCACCACTAGCACCATATACTATCAGCTGTTTTTTATTCTTTCTAGTTTTTTCATGTTCAGGGAAAAAGTCATGTTGTTGTGTAGTGAACCATATAATTCGAGAATCTTTAAAAAAGAATAAAACAACAAGCAGAAAATAACTTGTTTTTCTTCCAAATTTCTTTCGTCTTCTTTTCCTCTTGAATGAATGAATGAATGAATGAAATGCAATGCATTCAACCAGATAGTGTATCTATCTGTTGAGAGAGAGAACCTACTCTGTTAGAAAAAGAGAAAAACACGAGAAAAGTACAAGTGAAAATCCAATCTTGTTCCATTTTCATACTGCTGCTTTAGTTTTTCATCACGTCGTCATCTCTCTAACCAACCAACCAACCGTTTCAACAATCATCGATCGAGTGAAGGTGAAAGCGAAAAAAAACTCCTGAATTACACAACAAGGGAGTCGAGAAAGTAAGGCAGAGAAAAAAATACGAAGAAGCAAGGTAAGAATACAACTTTCAAAAGAAACTATACTTCTTCATATTTCTTTCTTAATTTCTCCATTGCAGTGGATGCTTCACTATTACCAAATTCATGCTATTTCAATGCAATTTAGCAAAATAATTATAGACCACTCGAAATCAAGCAAAATTAAAATGCATTTATTTCAACCATTACTTTTTGTAATTTTTAAATGGAAAAATAATCAAAAATCGCCATCTCACCTATTATTCCAACAACCAAAATCAGAAAGGAATTATTAATTCCTTTAAAAACATTTAGTACAAAACTCTTTATCAACTTGGTATACGAAGTATGTACTCCAAACACAATTTCACAAATACATTGCTGCTTTCTCTTCTGCTTCTTGATTTTCCATTTCTTTTTTCCCCTCTTCCCGTCCCTGTCTATATATTTTGATCCTAAATCCAGCTGGGAAAGTATGCAACTTATTTTTCCCTCCCAGCCAATCCAATCCAGCTTAGCACCAAACCAAAAAGATGAAAATATGAAGAACACCAACAATAATACTTATAAAACGACAGCACCAAATACAACCATCATCACTTCCAGCCAGACGTAGTATTTATAGTGGTTTTTCTAGTATGTAAGTAGCAATTGCTACTGCTCTGTCTGTTTCTGCTACTACAAGAACTAGCATAAGAGGAAAACACGGAGAAGCAAAGCCCACAAATCTAAGAGATTATTCCGCACATTTAAACTTGGATCTGTTCAATTGTGATAATGTAATTTTCAACGAACCAAACCAAGTTAAATGCATAAACACAACAACAACAAAATGCAAAACGTATTCACAGTCAGTCATTCTTCGAACAAAAACTCAAAAGCCAAACACTCGCATAAAAGCATTATCGTAGCACACACAGTCAACAGCACGTTATTACTATTATTGTTATTGCATATCTTACGTTTTTGCGTTCTCTTCTGGCACCTATAGACATGGTAGAGAAATGATGGAGAAGGAAAATTGGAAACCAGTTTCTTGCATTTAACTCTCACACGTCACTAAACGAAGTAGAAAAAAAGTAACAAGTAACAAGTAAACCAAATAAACACTCTTGTATTTTCGTTTCCTCAATTTCTCATGTTACTTGTTGTACTACAACTAACCACATTTCTGATTAAAGAAAAGTATTACTAGTGAAAATAGAAAAGTTCTAATTTGAAACCTCTTTTCATCATAATTCAATTATAATCCTAAAAATACGCAAAATGTACAATGAATAATAATGAGATTTGAAAATTTCTAAATTTCAAATATCTTTTTTTTCCAAATCCAAATGATGTATCAGATTTCGTTAACCACTTGGCAAATATCTTAAACTTCATTTCATTGCACCGTATGAATGTAATTTATTGTCATTTTAATTTCGTAATAACGGTTACAGCAGCAAAATAAACATTTGTAAAAAAACTCTTGAGCAAATTCAGGCTCAAAACATTCATTTGAGTTGTTACAGCGAATATTAATTTACAGGACAAATTCATCCATATTTTTTTCCATGCACAACAACCGCACTAATACGACATAAGCAATGCCACTTTCTCCTCCTGACCACATGAATAATAAATGTATGTATATCTGTATCATCCCCATTATATTTGTCAAGTTTCAGGATAGCTAACAGTGTAATGCGATCTAAACTGTGAGCAAGTACCTTATATAAAAAATGGTTTGACGAAACCTGAAAACATGAATGCAAATCTTTGTGTATTTCCATAAGATAAAAAAATCCATTGTATTTTTTTCCTGTGGGTGCATTTGTCTTCAATAATGCATAAGCATTTACGTTAGTACTGCGAATGCATTCTACTTTTGAATATGAGGATGAATACGGCTATTAATTACGCTCGACCGTGACATTTTTTGTGTGACCCGACGTATTTTTTTCCTGAA
>JAQIWN010003465.1:0-13086 GCA_034699025.1 Entomobrya cf. arborea Gr-Col-00668
AAATCAAAATGTTATTTTATTCAGGTAAAATTCGATGTATTCGTTTTAGTAATTGATTTCTAAACATTTTTCTGAAGAGAAATAAACATCCGATTTGTGATTCGATTTCCTCCAAATAAAATAGTAGTATTTTATAGATGAAATATAGCAAATCAAATCATTCTTGACCTTATAAATTGTATACCATGCACCAACATTAGAATATCCACGAAGAATGGTCGTTTTTCCTTATTTGCAAAAATGTAGCATGACCTTGCAAAAATTTTGCCCATATCCTTATCATTTCGTTTACCTACATTCCATTATTTATGAGCATGATTATCTCGAAATATGTGTATAAAAGCTCATTTATGACTACGATTGTAAAAAAGAACTTGAACTCCACACAAATATGAAGTAAATACTTGTTTTTTCCAAAACAGAACGAACAAATGGGATATTACCAAAAGTTGACGAAAACTTTTTATCCTTTTTAGGCACATTCATTCCTAATCTTGGTGGATCTCTCTCTTGAGAGTTTGATGATCGTATTTAAAAAGGAATTTTCCCTTTCCCTGCTTGTATTTAACGTGACTTTTTCCCTTTTATCTTATTCCATTCATGTGTTATAATAAAAACGCTCGCGTATAGAGTGCAATCTACCATAAACTGAATAGAAGTTGAATGTAGATAGTTAAAATTTGCATTCTATGCGATCCAAAAAATTACGAGGTCGAAACGATGAAAATTTGGTATTCCCTAAATTTTTTACCGTTTCAAAAGTTTCAATGGCATAGAAAATTGATCTTAGTGTGTGGCCTCAAATTCACACAAACGCACAATAGCAAATAAGTCTGCATACATTTTTACCCACACAACACAAAACCGTCTCCCAAAACTTAAAGAAAAAACCTCATGGAATAATGAAAATGGGACCCTAGAAAAGCTAATATTTAAAATACGTGCATTGAATGAAACATGTCATGCGCATGCATGTGATACGATGTGAATACATATATACACGTTTTGTACTTTTTCCTTTTTTTGTTCTACAAAAAGGGTACTTAGCCATTTTGCGGAAAACTTAGGGATGCGAATTTTCTCTTTTGAAATTGATCTCTCAAAAAATTTCTACCTCAGTAACCCCCGTCTCAACAAAACCAGGATGGTTTTCTTATCTTCTAGAATTCCAAGTCATGCATCACCATAAAAGAAAACATACAATCATACACCATGCATCGTTCCAGATAAATTCGCTCGTAAATAAGGGTAAAGTAAGTATTTAGTACTTCGTAATTTTTGAAATTTCTTTTTCCTTTCTTTGTATTATACAATCCATATATGCTCTCTGTCGACCGGATTCCTTGCATCGTTGGCTTAAAGACAGTAACCATACAATAAGAATTTTATATACTTCAAAGACTCCTTTGGTGCAAGACTGACAATTTTAAATATTAAAGTTTCCACTACAGTATTAATGTTTGATCTTTCGCTGTAACAGTGTGTGCCTCCGTTATAATGAAAGTTGCTGGAATTTCCAGTTGAGGGACACCTGCTGTGCATACAATAAAGCCGTTTATAGCATGAGCTGCAAGAGACCTCATCAAAATCAACCTTTCCACCAGATATTGGTTTGGTCTAGTAGTTCCATGCAAGTTTGAAGATATCGTTAGATACAAATGAGTATGGTGTGTGGTGTGGGTTGTCTGCGGTACTTTCTCTCTTTGCTTTCTCAATAATATGAGCTGCGGTGTTTGCCATTGTACTGTAACTTTAAGAATGCAATATTACGATATAATTCATGGAGCGTGGGATGCTGAAGATAAAGTTTTAGTTCAGAATTACCTCCTCATGGGCCGTATTGATGTTTTATATTCAATATTAGAGTAGAGATAATGATTATTTTGGACCACCACAATTACGGTTACTGGACACACCTTGTCTCGCCATTATTTCAAAGAACAAAACAGCTCAACTATGCATTTCATCATATTGTAATTATAATTGTTTCCTAAAGTATAATCCCGCTCAATATCACACTTACTATGTATTATGTTAACGAGCCAATCATTGACGTGTAACGTTGGATTGCAAAGTTTGGAATCTCAATATTAATTCAAAGAAAAGTGTTATTCAAGAGAAATGAGTACTTTTGCATTAGAAACAAGTTTTCAGTCCACATTATGCAAGGGAAAGTAAACTTCTTCCGAATTCTCGTTCTCGGTGCTTTTACTCATCTCAAACATACAAATCAGCAACAGATGGTCTTCAAGGAAGCCGATGTCTTTCAATCTACATTTCTGCACCTTCGATTTTAAAGAGAAAGTCTTACAATGCCTTTATCTTATCAAAGGTTTCCAGACCTTCTCAAACCACTATTTTGCACTAATTATTTTACACTGAGCTATTTTAAAACGACTGAAGTAACTTTCAACTCGTGGGTTAACACCTGAGTTTTTTTACCTCAGCGTTTTTAAAGTGCCTAAAACATTTTTTACTGATTGATTGCCTTTTTAATATACTTACTAACTAGGATCCTTACCACAAGAAACAAAACGTTGAGAAGGAGCAAGGTAAGCCATCTACCCTCTCATCTATTTTTTTCTTTATAAAAGATTGGAAAGTCCCAAAAATAGCAGAGCCAGCTAACAACAAACTGAGCCTCGCATTGAAATGCAATTAAGTTACACGTTCTTCTAAGCACGAAGGCAAAATTAATTGCACGAAATACTTTTTCCATTAATTATCATCAAAATCCGGATGGAAAATGGAAGGATAATTGAATCATTCTTGTAATATCGTTACTACGAATTGCCTCCCATTTCCAACAACGATTCACCATCAACCGCTGAGCTTCTCAATACGAAGCTGTGTATCTATTGCTTAAAAATATACTTCCAGTTTACTTCGTATCAAACGTAAAGATGACGTATGACGTATCAGTAATAGTTTATGAGAAATATAAATCAATTTGACGTTCAGAATGCTTTTTTCGTAAAAATTGGATACATATCTGCTGACACAGACAAATGCATGAATTTCATTCAACAGAAAATCTAAAATCGAGACCTGCATTTGAAATATTTTTGTTCAAGGAATCATTCCAGTAGTAACAGTAAACAGATGGTTTCATAAAGTTAAAACACGAAAATCCAATGAAATTTTCACCAACGTGTGTACTTGTAAATCTAAAATTTCTTTAAGATTCGTTCCGCCCATATGATGTTTTATGCATTTTCATCATACTTTGTAAACTAGAGTTACACGATAAACTAAGGGAAGGATGTGTGTTGTGGTTATAAAATAATCATTACCTGTTTGTGATTGTAAAAAACACAACAAATAATCCGACAGCATGGTGTTCTCATTGAACTCACAGCTAAGCTAGCTACCCGAATATTTTTAAAGGTTCACTGCACCGCACCGAATACAAACTAACAAATTTCGAGCCTTCTCTCTTTAAATTCTTATAGTTTTTAAGACCTTTTTTAAGAAGTTTTTTGAAGTTGACATCTATACACGCTTATATAATACTCAAGTACTCAGCCCACCAATAAATTCTGAATCATACATACATAATGCGAAATTCACATTTGAATTCTGCTCAGATTTTTTGCACAAACTATAAATAAGATTTTTCCACCTACTCCTAACCAACCTACAGGAACCGCTTGCGATTTTCGTTTTGATAGACCGGACTAATTCAATGAACTGCGGAACAGCATAAGGTGGCAGTGTGTAGTTTGGTGTGGATAAACTTTGTTCTTTTCAAGGAAAAACCAATAAGAATATTATGTCATGACATTTTCTCTCAACTTTACACCATACACATTTATGTAGCACAACTGCGGAGAAAATTGGTTTCTTCATAGGATTTGTTCTGTGGTAGACAAAAGTGGTTATGACTTTGGTTACCTTATGTGATTCCATTTTTAGCATTTTTACTTTCACACGTCGTAATCACAGAAAAAGCTACCAGTACTGTTCTTGCTGAAATGGTTCAGTGGAGAGGATAAAAAACAGGAAAATCTGGAGAAATCTACTTTGTGATGATCCGTGACTAATGCACTCCCAACTCTGCTCCATCCATGGAAAAAGATGCCCTAGCTAAATAAATGTTACAAGGATCAAGTCAAGATTCTAAGGTACTCACAAAGCTTGCATGTGAGGTATGAGTAGTTGTATGTATGGTACATATATAATATGCCCATACTTTCACTTGTAGAAATGATTTTACGTATGTTGTGTGAACACATCATTTTTTACGACAACAGAAATCCTACAATTGAAATCGAGTGTTTTGTATAAACATTTATATATGAGTAAAGTAAAAAAAACCCAAGCAATTTAGAAATGAAATAAGTTTTACTGCTAAAACCAAGATAAAGATAAAGCTCAGAAAAATTGTAAAAATAAACAGGTTCTGCAAAAAGTCGCGTTATTCAGTTCAAACAATCACCATTATCTCTGGATGATAAATACTATTATATAAATAAATAGAGTTTTATCAATATATATATAGTGTATGTATTATATTTACCCATGTGAATATATGTTTGTAAATATATCCAATAACTCCGCATATATGATGGTGCTGTTGTGAAATACGTGAACTTTTCAGTATACAACGTTGAATGAAAGTTTTTTCGTTTAATTAATTTATGTAATAGCTGATATTTTAGACAGTTGACAGTTCGTTCTTTGGATTATAGATGCCTTTCGGGACTTTGACATTTTATTACACAGTAATGTTAAATGTATGTCAAACTTGAATACAAGAAAGTCGAGTAAATCCAGAGGCGTGGGAGTAGCAATAAAACCTGTTGTTTGGCTCTGTCTTAAGAGAATGTCCCATCAGATGAGCTGATTAAGTCCGGAATTTCATTTCCGTACCAAAAACATAACAATATGAGCCAAAGTATAACTGGACGATTGTTTAGTGAGTATCAGCCAAGCGTATGATAATTTGTCACCTTGTCAAGCTTGGTCACACCATGAAACTTTGGTGAAACTGAACCATCCGTCTTATTTTTTAGAGGCGACTTGCATTGTGTAATGCTCCCAACTGGTGTCGGTGGTGACATAAATTCATCAAATCAGTTCACTCATAAGTGCCTAAACTCACATTCACACGTAGTGAAAAAGCTTTTACCTTCTAGTTTTATGCCTGTGCAAATGGTTAAACTGACACTACGTCAAGTTAAACCCGATTTGATTTTTCACCCATCCTTGCCTAAAACAATATAGAGTTTACGGAAATTTAATCATGTAGGATACAAATGATGAACGAATATTGCGGCAAACAAGCGAAAAAGCCCTCATATTATATGAGTCGTTCATAGCTGGTAGTAAACAAACAATTCTTGTGCAACCAGCAGCAGACTGATTAAATGAGATGTTAGAAAGTTTCGCATTCCAGGAAATATCTAACTATTGTAGCCTAAATAAACATATTCTGTTTAAGTAAATAACCACTGTAAATCCCTCCTTCCTTATTTCTTGTTAGTTATTATCATGAAGAAAGACCGGATGAAGATACTACACAATAGCACAAGCTCTGGAATATTGCTTTCGCAGCAATATATCCCTGTCACATCTACCCTTGATTATTATGAATCAGCAAAAAACATCACAATCTCGAATACGTAAGCATCCCAAGACACGTGACCATGAAGCCTGGTGGAACAGTCTCACAATTGTGCTATGGACTTCGCAATTAAGAGATTATATAACGTACCATAAGTAATGCGCTCCAGAAGAAGTCAATGTACGTACTTGGAAAACAAAAATATACAAATAGTCAAAGTACAATAGTTACTTGATTATATTTTACGCAATACTGTTGTGTACACTATACTAGTTAAACTATTGTTACTATCTAAGAAACGCAGAAATTTCTCATATTCCAGTTCATACCCAAAATGGACTCTAGCTCTCTAGCAAATACCAACGCTCATGGAATAAACTGTTTTTAGTGAGACAGAAGAAAGTTTCTTCGTATTTGTCAGTAATAAGTCATACAGTAAAATTAATGCCTCATAACTCCCATGAATTTGCTGAGACAGGTAAATATTTTATTTTTAAAAACTACATTTACTTGTGACTTGTTTAATCAACCTACGAAAAATTCATTTATGTACCTTCGTGTTTCCTGATGAAATGAAGCCATGCATAGGCATGTATTATTCTTCGTATCAATGAAAATATTTCTGTTGAATATTTACCTCCGTGTTTCGTGTTAATTGAATCTAACCGTACAAAATGTACTCAATCACAGATTTATAGGAAAGAGCACTTGGATGGTTGTGTTACGGAGAGACTAAGTAGGTACTTGCGTAATTGTATTGATACAATACTTGGTATTCATTAAGAGCTGGATTAGGAGGAGGGATGAGTGATCAGCAAAGCACCTAAAAGTATCTAAATTCTAAAAACCTAAAAGCTGTGCTCAAATCCGACCCGTTGTTGTAAAGTTGTTATCACTAATCACATTTAATTTATCGAAATTACAGAGCAGTTCGGCCAAAATCACAGTCCGGATGACAGTACGGTAAATTTACTCTTTTTGGCAACTACTGTCATGTATATAGTATAAGTATCAAATACAAAGTTCCTATCAGTCAAGCAGTTTATTTCTTGATTTCCCCCAATCACAGATCTTGTTTATGGAGCTCTCTACGTACAGTCCTAACTCCCTGCATACGTACTTGAATGGCTATGGAATACACAGAAAACAACGACAATCAGAAAGAAAATATTGAGTTTCGAAAGACCAAACCTTCGACGAACTTTTCCCTCAGAAAAAACATCATGTCTGAAAAGATAATTTATCTGTTGTAAATAGAAAAAGTTGGCTGTCGATTCATCTAAAAAAGTTCCAAAAAAATGCGATCAAGTAGGCTTGACGAGACTGGCTATTCACGTTTAGATGATGTATTGATTAAGGACTGCTTGTAACGCAAAACCGTTATAAAACCATTCCGTGATTCTGTTCCATCATGTACTTCAGCCTAACTTGAAACTAACTTTTAGCAAAGAAATATCTTAACACATGACCTAGAATCTTTTTCAATCTCATACAATATTATCTAGATCGATCCATTGGGTGAGGGAAAGGGACATGACATAGAAAGCATTTACAAACTATTCAAAAGCTTAACCAGAATGTTGTACCGAATTGGACAGGGTGATTTGTCATCCAGGGTCGTATGTCAAATTTTCAAGCAGGTTGATAGAGCGCAATCCTTACTCTTACCGTTGGCTCAATGTACATTCCATTTAAACTTTACACTTCCGTTTGAAAGTGTTCATAGTTCATATTAAAAAGAAACTTTAGACTTTTTACTCTTCTGGTGTAGGAAAAGTCATTCACATCACATGTGTACTTTATTGCCTCCCCTAAGTACTTGATGAGGATGATGACTATGATAATTACAGTTTTTTCTTGTACTGCTCGACGAAGATGAAATCAAATACACACGTAGAACTAGCAAAAGACTTATATGATGACAGATTTGGATCATTCTTTCAATACCTCGTACTTTATTTTGCTGTTCGACAACTTAAATCTTTAGGGAACAAAACTTCTAAAGTCTCTCCAAAAAGTTGAGTTTCCTCCTCTCTTAAAAAAGTGAAGTGCTTTTTGTTCATCTTCCAAAGTTTACGAAATTTCTCCTCACTAGTCTGTCATTTTTTCTTGCGCCATTGCATTCTGAGTCAGCACTGGTCTTACACAAAACTGCCAATCATTATTCTTCACAAAATATATATTTACAGCAAAGCAACTCTGTTGGCACATTGAACTTCTAATGTTCTACACTCCACTGACGAAAGAAAAATTCCTGGTATGCTCTCCTCTCTTCCAGCCCACTCATTATCATCAATGCTTTCCTTCTTTGTTCATCCCAAACAAAAGAAATCTCAGCTTACACTATTAAATTCCACTTCAATACAATCACTATACTGCTGAAATTCTTTCAAAACTTTTCTTGGCTCTAATAAGTATGCCATACGCTCATACAGATTTTTATGATATCAACAATATATGACATACACATTGCACTTGATATCAATTTTACTCCACTATAATAAACTTAATATAATAATATTTAGAAATATAACAATACTCAAACACTGGCTACTCGATTTTCATTCATCTTAGCTATCCTCCACCACGTACTTGCCTCACCATTCGAAAAATTCAGGCTTTCCCATTTTAACATTTGATTTTCACTAGGCTATTATTCTCCTTTCAATTTCCTTACAAAATTAAATATATTCTAACGCTTACACCTCAGTGCACGCAAACTGCGTATAATAGCGCATGAATGAATATTGAATATCCGTTCTCTGTTAAGATTTTAACGGACTCTATGCTCTTTAATAACGCAAAAGAGAAGGAAATTGCTTAAACTACATAGAAATGCAAAAGCCTCACATTAAGGCATCGCTCCACATTTTTAAACTAGAAAAGACCGAAGATTATTTGTTGAAAGAAGTGTAACGCTGCGCTGGAACAAAATATTATGATTTTCTGCATGAGTAGCAATGCGAGTAGAATAACAATTTTAGAATAAAACGAAGAGAAATTTACTCGAATTTTTACACTTGGGTTTAAATAACAAAAAGACTTATAATACCAAAACTTGAGTTATTATTTAGAATATTTTTTTGTTGCAAAATTGTTGCAGTTGTTGTGCCATAGCCTGTAGCTCTTCTATAATGTATATATTAATGCGTGCACAATATTCACATTTTTATCTCTCTCAAGTCTGTCAGGAGCAATGCCAAAATATTTGACTGAAACCATTTTACCACACTGCTGGTCTGGTAAATAGTAAACTTGCACTTTTTAGTATCAAACCACTTACTACACTGCAAAGGAAAGAGAAAAAGTTGCAGACAGTCAACTGTGGTAATGTGCCAAGATCATCATCATCTTTCCTAACGAAAATGTGTATGCTTCCAATAATAACAGAATGCATACAGCACAAACGGAGAAGCCTCTTAGCAGGTTTAATAGTAACTGACTGTCACTTACTTACCCCTATAAAACTGACTGCAATGAATATGAAGAAAAAAGGACAAGTAGCACTTTGCCCTAGTAGCTCTTCCACATATTTTTTTCGTGTTGATACTTTATAGCCCCAGAGAGTATAGTTTATTGGCGATAAATAAAGTACGTTACTCACTTCTTCGAAATAAAAACGGCAAACAAGTGGTCTGTTTAGTATAATATTTATGTATACTGATTGCATGTCATGTCACTATGCTGCCAAAATATACCAAAAATGTTAAACAACCGCCACATAATTATTATTACTGTTTACTATACGATACGATATGAAGATGCGAGAGGATTTTTTTGGTGTTCATCGAAGTTCGCACAAGTTATGTTTACATTTTATATTGAGTGCGTGGTGCCAGGGGTAAATTACTAAAATAAAGGTAAACTTGTTTCCGCACATTTACGTATGTGCCTTACATTCAAGAATAGTTCCGTAAAGTTGCTCGTATATTAAATATACAGACTTGCATGAGTTTCGTTTTCATTAAGATTAAGAAAGGTATTATTATCTTCGATGATCATAATGTAGCTGAACTTCAGATTTATTATTTAACTGCAACTGTTGCAAGATATGGAATTATAGTTGCCCTTTTAGAGTGCAAATAGTAAAAGTAGCGCACCTTACTTGGAGGATTTTCGTGTGTACCATCTTTGTCTTTTGAGACAAAGTGATTGGAAAAGGAAGATACCAACCAAATGCAAGTAATCACAGAGGTGCCAAATGGCAATGGAAATATTATTTTGCTGTTTGTTGGATTGTGATTATGTTATGAGAACAATAAGTTTGCAAATTGCCTACAAAAATTATGACTTGCTATGATCATAATCATGAGCAACAAAAATAAGTACATGAACGTTGTACGTATAAATGGATGAACTTATTTAATTACGTATAATTGAAATCTACAGAGATCAACTCTCAGTGTCAAATAAATCTCCAGTGAGTTGCAATAAATAAAATAATTGAGTACAAATAAGGAATAGTAATAATGTGGAATTTTACAGATATGTTAAACAATATCGTTTAACTTTAGATTTTTGCAGTGAACAGTGCGATCAAATCACGCAAGGATAAAAATTAGGTTGATGATGTGCTGATCAGAGTAGTAGCAGGATATAATGCATTTCCCTTTACTTTTATCTCAGATATCAGCTCATTCGTGCTTACTCCCCAAAAAATCTCACACTTCCCATCTTTATTCTTGAGTCTATATGATATTTTACTAGTTTTAAAAGAATTGATTATAAACGGTCAATTGAAATGATGAGTAAAGTGAAATATTGACAGAGGAACAATAAAACAAATGTGGCTTAATATTTCTAAAACATATCGTATGCTCTTGTGAACTACAACTTGAAGCATTTTTAATTTTAATTGCCGATAGCAAAATAACTAGAAGAGTTAATATGCAGTTGTAAACATCGTGAAGTCCTCTTTATAGCATATATTTTTACTTTTGTGTTTACCGTTTCTCTGTAATTAGTAATAAAAACTGCACACGAGGTTTCTTAAGTGAAAATTTACATATTTAATAGTTATTTTAAAGAAATAAGCTCTCTAGGTTAACTGTACGCTGAAATTTAAATTGTATAACGATTATAAATCAAGTCAGTCTTGATTTACACATTTGGCTTAACGTAATAATGTCAAACGCTGAAAGAAAGATGGTATCATCATCATTTACAGTGGTTGTTGAACAGCAAATAGAGCTTATCAGCTTATCTTAACGCAGAGAAAAGACAAGAATTTACATTGTTTCTGCACATTCCCTTTATCACCATCATCAAATAAATCTTGTCAAACAAGGCGAAGATGCACTCATTTGCTCTAAATACTATTAACTCACCGTGATTCAACTCATTCAACTAGACATGTCGATTGCCTTACACATATGGAGACAACACTCTTTCTGCAGTTTGTACAATCAATTTTGGCATTCAGCAACTTTTCTGTCACTTTTTATGCCACTTAAACCATTACATTACATGAGTGTACATGTACATTTGTATATACACATATATACGTAAAAAACGTTTTGCACTTTTATGTTGTTGAATGCCATTACAATTACCATATATAAATCGTAGCTCTTGGGTGGAAGATTGGTATAATTACAATGTATGAACACTTGTTTAACTGGGTGGCAGCTGGCAGTGAAAATAAAATGAATGTCAGTCCACTAATTGAGTTACTCGGTGTAACTATTTGTTCAAGTAAATAAAATGTTGCGAATTACAAAATAGTTTGATTGATTCATTGTTTATTTTTAAAATTTAAACCGAAGCTTTTAATTATAATTTATGTGTGTTATGCTCTTGCAAACAAAAATTGAAACCAAATTACTAAACTAACTTTATTAAGACCATTTTATCAAAATCATTGTGTTCTCGGTAAAGAGCGAATAAAAATATGGTGTGACCAATCCAGAACCCTGATATCATCACATGTATGTTTAGCGTGTGTACAGCCAAAATTGCAAATCTATCTATTTCTCAGTAACGATATAGCTCATTGAAGCCAGATATTTGTATTTCAGCTCTAACTGTAAGCCTCTTGTGTAGAAATGGAAACAAAGGATTTATATCCTAAAGGTACGACGAATGAATAGCGTTTATTGAACAAATATGATACGGGATTGCGTGAAACTGTTGGAACTATTTCAAAGCTCGGCAGTAGGTACGGTGGAAAACATGCTGCTAAATTATAATCTCTTGCTTGTTCTGATTCTATGATCATTTATTTTCGTATTGGCATAAGGAATTTCTTCAGTCCATAGACATTTTCCTTTTGTTTTATTCACATGTCTTGTTGACTCACACAATCCCAATCCCTTTCAAAGCACCGGGAGGAGTTATCAAAGAAAGAAACCATTTGCAAAAAGTAAGAAAGTGCTAATATCCTTTTCATTCCAAGTCTGCACTACTATTATTCAGGTCCCTATTATTATTATGAGTACCTTATATACACAGAGATCTGATATACTCAACCCTGAAGCTGCACAATTTTGAGTATATGGAGTTTTTAGGACAAAAATGAAATTCCGCACTAACTGTTATTACTTGCGATTAATCCTTGTGATTATAATCATGATGATGATGAAAAGCTGGTGTATATAGTGATTATTGAATGTGATTATACCCAGAGGACATTTTCTGCAAAACCTTCGTGAAGGACTTCAAAACAAATCGACAAGAGATAGAAAATATAGAGATTTTCAGGTTTTCATTAGATATTAAACTTTTGTCTACATTATTTCAAAATCATTGTTTCTTTCTCCACGTAAAGTATGTGACATTATAAAATAGAGCAGATGTGAACAAAGGGAAAGTTTTTGGTGCATACCAGCTAGGAAATCAATTTTGTGGTTTAAATACACCTATACTGATGCCGCAATCTCCAAGCTTTTGATGAATTTTGCATAAGTTGAGCTTGCCTTTAAGTAACAAAGCAAAACTCAAAGAGATTACATATTGATAGTAGTCATAATTTAATGTATTGCATACTACCAACTTTATGTAACTTTAAAGCTTTCCTATCTCTCGTATTTCGAAAAATTTAAATAATTTGATTTCTGTGAACTGAATCGGTTGAATTTGCTCGTACCCATAATATTCGTAAACACGTAAATACATGACACATGATGTAAACGCGTTTGGAGGGAATGTTTATTACCTAAACTTGGTTAGAGCATCATTATTATTATCATCCTGCGAAATACCTTTAATGTGCAACGACTTGTTCAGGTAAGCAGCTTATCGCCCACCATTTAATACTATCAAACCACATTTGCATACATGCAAGATCTCAGTTTTGAGTGTATACTGTGAAATCAGACTGAACTTCACTTCCTACCAAAAAGTATTTTTAGACTCCACGGGAAGTTAGTACATTTGCTTTTACCTTCCTATTACTTAATTACTGTTATATAGACATACATACATGGATATATGTGGATGCGAATGATATTTAGAATTAAAAATATACCAGAATAACATTTTGCTGTGATTCCAAACATAACCGGAAAGTATGTATATACCGG
>JAQIWN010003466.1:0-13084 GCA_034699025.1 Entomobrya cf. arborea Gr-Col-00668
ATACAGCTCCCTTCGCCTTCTCTCAATTTCCTCCATATCCCGATCATGACAATTAATGTCATATCCCAGGTATCTCATTATCCCTGCAATAACTATATGTTATTCTTAATAATTAATTTGTAACAAATTTTTAACTCGACAAGTTTGAAATCTTCAACTATTCACTGGTTAAATAAAATATGCACGGTCGTGATAATATAATCTTAACGAAAATATTTCCGGTATAAGTGGCCAAGATTCGAACTTATTACTTCATACTAACGATAGTGTCCTAATATTAAATGTACGTATAAGATTCAATACTGGGTTTAGGTAATTGAAATTTTAAAGCCTAAAATCAACAGATGTTTGAAAAAAGTTTCCAAAATGTTTTATGCTTTCTTGCTACTTATTTTGAGACACATGGCTTTTATATCTTAACCGTATACCTGCAGTTGACTTCCAACACTCATTACATTTAATAATTTTGCGGGATTTAATCGTATTTACGGAATTAAAATGCATTTATACTTAATTCAAATATCCAGCATCTGTAATGAATTAAAATTTTCACTATTTTAACGAAAGAAAAATACTATTTTTTTTCTTCGCCAGTGTTGCATTATTTAAATGGTTGACTTTCGTGAAGAAAAAACCAATTCCAGCTAATCTTAAGTACACTTAAAATGCATTTGTACACAAAAAAGGTATCTTCATAGTGCATGTTGAGTCGAGTGTGAAGAAAAGTCATAAATTCGTTAAATGTTTTTCTGTCACACTCAGAACTGAGTGAAGAGCAAATGGTTTGTCAGAAACGCTGTACTTTTACTGCAAATTCCCCTTTTTCAAGCTTGCGTCTTTTTATACATCATCTTCTTTTTCAGCTCATAGGTATCAATTTGTAGAGCATTATAAAACGAAGTACTAAGTTTTTCTCCCTTATTCTTGATGATGAAAAAAAAAAATTTTCACTCGTATGCGTTTTATTTCAGTGAAAAGGTATAATGCAAGTGTAACCACAGTATCTCAACTGAATTCTGGGAGTCTTGTGGCAAGGAGAACATCCTCTCATCACCGGTTTTTCTTGGACTAAAGAATAGTGGATTAATTTATTCAAAAAGTTTTGTGGTCCTATTGCCCCAAATGGCACTTTAAGAATTCACGGATGTTCTTTAAAATCATCCGTGGTTCTTAAGTGCCGTAAGGGGCGGTTGACCTTTCATCAAAAGGATAAAAATCAATTTCAAGATCACCTTATCATCTTGCCTCTATAGTAACAGATTTTCACACACTGAGTGTAAACATGTTGCGTGACTCCAATACTATCATCATCTTGTCGGTCAAGATTTTAATTGCTGACAAGTCAAGGTACATTTAGTAAATTTATTTTATGTCTAATTAGTCTTTCAACTTATTTTGCTATATTCCAGAAAAATTATCTTTGTTTGTCTTGTGTTAATAGTGAATAAAGTATTAAGCAAATTTAGAAACGATTTCGTACAATATTATTCCAATGTAAAAATTTCTGGATTTCTTAGCATGTTTTGCTGCACAGTTTTACACATTCTTAAATAGTATTTCGAGTAGGTTTAAATTTTTTGTGTATTAGATTTTTACTAATACATCCATGTATTTGTATGATAGGACTTAAATATTTTAGACATTATTTTAGATTTTAACTTTTGAAAAAAATACGCCGACATAATTTAAATAGAGACAAATTTTTCGCAGAAAAATGATTTTATTAATATTATAATACATTGACAGTTTTACTTTGAGGCATTCATCTTTTGAATTGACTTAAAATGGTTCTTTTACAAACTAGTTTCCAAGCAAAGTTTATGTTTTACTAGATAGCAGCTAATAATGTACTTCTGCACAGTATCTGTGCTGTAACAACGAGACATACTTAAATTTGTTAACTTGGTAGGTCTGGCCTGATATATAAATTCCTTTTATATACCTATAATGATACTATACAAAGATTCAAGATTTTGAAGGAAAATCTAATAAAACCATTGCAAAATGATGCATTTGTCTCGACAGGAAAAGTGACTACTTAGCATCAGGGTTTGCTCAAATTTTATGTGCAACAAGAGTAATTATTAAGTCGTAAAACATCCCCTCTGATTTTCTTTGCTCTTTGTGTGCAAAGTACATTTATTCTTTTTTAGCAAAAACGTAGACCCTTTCATAGTTTTAAACCTTTTAAAAACACCATTTGTAATGTAAAATAAGGTAATCGATGGCAATGTGGCATGTTACTTAACCAATAAAAATATGAGTACATCTCCGTTTGCTCAATGTTTCTAAACTATGCGTGCAGAAGTAAAAAGAGCATAAGCAATGAACACAAAGAAAAAATTAAAATTGCCTCGTTATCTGACTACTTATAATTTATGAAATATCTCTTTTCCACTTAACTCTACAAAAAACTGTGAGAGTACATTCACCTTCCTGTCCTTCACGACGTTGGATCCAAAAAATAGTTAATATGATGCGAAGTTTATGACAAGTGAAGAGGAACCTAAGAGGTTATAATTTACAGTAGAATACCGGCAGAATTTTTTCCCCATGCTTTGTGCTTTTCAGATTTTTCAGTAACCAAAATTTTATTTTTTGTCTACCGACATAATTTATACATTTATACTAGTATTTAATACATTTAAAGCAAAACATTTCGGCAAATTGAATCAAAATAACTCCAAAATAACATGTACCATTTATTAAAATCGAACCACTAAACAGCAATTTTTCACACATCTATATGGAAATATGACTTCCTCTTTTTAGAAACGATGCATTTTACAAGCAGACTAAAGGTACATCAATATTACTATTCAATAAATAGGTAAGCTTTTGTTTTTAAATTTAGCAACCGATGAAAACTTAGAAATAAAAACAGAAAACAAACCATGCAAAAAATAATTGGCCATAATTAAATATTCACAGTTTAAATACAACGAACAATAATAATATTTACTGCTAACAAATTACAAGGCAATGATTTAAAACTTAATGACTATGGATTTGGATGCAACTAATTTACCCACTAATATTGATAGTTTTTTTTACAAATTCCTCTAAGTACAGACTTCTTTAAATAAATATTTTGCAAGTATTGTAATAAAAAACTTATAAGACCTTTACACTAATCACATAACAAACAAAAAGAATACATTTCTTGCCAACAAAATTAGCTGAACCAATGGGCTTATACATTTATATAAAAAGAATTAATTTATGGGGCAATGTAAGTAGGAGAGGTTCTTGCTCTATAAATAGTACATCACAACGTTTAAAGCTAAAAATACATTTCATCTGCTTTTTCTACAACCATGAAACTTTAAATTATTTTTAAGGATAGATATTGTAAAATGATCAAAATATTGAACTTAAAAGAACATGTCACACAATCTCAGCTTCCTGTAAAATCAATGAATGGATGGGCGCCTTAAGTGGCGGAAGTTCAGCTAGTATCTCGTCACAATGTTGCCTTAAATTATTTTGATTTCCCATAACCACCCAGTTTTCTTCAGTAGGCCAGTGACACTTCCCCAGCCCAATATGTTTAATATTTGGCATGTAGTTTAGTAGTTTCAACAACAAACTTATAAATACCTGGGGATGTGTTTCCCTCTTACAATTTACATCAACAAAGTAAACGTGATGTCCAAATGTTTTTAGAAAACGTAAAATTATACGACGGTCTTTTCTACTAGAGGCTGGGATTGTGAGCTCCAAGTATCTACCAAACAAAGGATTTTCGGTACACTTTTCAAATTCTTTCAACATGTTTGACATCTTTGCCGGTGTCACTTCCTCAGGTAGCATGCCATAATGACCGAGATATCTTTGAAGGCCCAAATACCCCAAATCCTGTCTTGGATTAGAATCATCACTAAAATCTTGCATGACAGCAGTTTCAATTTCGAAGAGGTAGTCAACTGCGTACTTCCAACGGCGGCAAACAGCTCGGCAGTTTATGATATCTTTCCTTGTAAGTTCACAAGTGTTTGTTAAAACCACCGGAAGTACCTATGTGATACATTATATTTAGTTACATCTTATTCTATCAAGTCTTTTTTAAATTTACATTTATGGTTTTTTCATTTTCATAAAGAATATAACATTTACGTGATCAAATATCCATTCAGTCTTTTTGGGTTCTAGTAGTTTTCCGCAAATTGGAACAGCCACTCCAAGATTCCGTAAATCAGGAGAGGAGTCTACATGGCTGGTAATCATGTCCCAAATCTATTAAAAATGAATAAAAAATTTATCAAATATAAAACATAAATAGATTGAACCAAATAAAAATTCTTTAAATATTTTATAGTACAATATATTTCGTTCACCTCAACTGGAATCCTTTTAACTGCCGGCACTATTTGCATTTCGGGTTTGGAAACCTCACAATTTGATTTCTTTCCTTTTTTGTCTGCCATCTCTTTTGAGCTGCTTTTTGGGTGCTTGTGATATTTTTTAGTCGACGTTTTCATTGTGATGATGATTTTTTACAAGTTTAAAAATATATAAAACAATGCATATTTATTGAAAAATGATGAGATAAAGAACAATTTAACTCTTGGCCTTCAACATAAAGTTGCAAATATCACGCCACAAAAATTTTATCCCTGTCTTCAAACAGTAGAATTAGTAAAATCATCTGAACAGCAATCCCCCACATGTTTTATAAAGTCAACATGTTTTAGCTTATTATATGGGGCTGTACATAGTAAAACTTTAATTTTGCCCTCTATACTAAGAAAAGCTGTATATCTGAAAGACATCTGTAAAATTAATTACTGTAAACTTACAATAGTTGTTACGACTAACCAAAAGTAAAGAAAGCTCAAATTGCTGACAATATCATTGGATGAACCCATAAGCATGTAAGCAAGATTTTGCCAGGTGTTCGCAAATTGTATTAAAATGACATACAATATATAGTAAGTAATGCTTGAAGTTTGCATACACATCTTGCGCAATGCACGTCTTTGTGCACGAGCATATAAATTTGCTTGTATGTACATATACACATATATCAAATCTTTCGCTTTCGCAGATTGTCAGCACAACTAAACGACGAATACCATTGCCTACTTTTTTCTGGGCACTTTTGGTAGCTGGTATTGGTATTGGCAATTTTGGTATTGTTCGTTCTACCAATACGTAGCTAACAAGTCATTGCCTTTTTGCCTTGGACAATGAGAGCGGAGGGCGATGCACTTTACTCCTTTTTTATGTTAGCCGAAGTTTTAAACGATTTCAAAAAACATGGGATTGCAAACTTGAAGTTTTATAAATGGAAATTTTTATTATATTTGAAAATTAACAGATATGAATACACATGGATATTTGTTTTTGTGGACCAAGAGCACAGAAAATGAACGTGCTTTCTAATGTTTTAATGAAATATGAACCTATTTTAAAGTTTAAAACATAAATTTACAATTTCCTTAGACAACAATAAATTTAGAATATTAATAACTGTTTCGATTATTTACAAAAAATGATTGGCAGTGGCCCGAGTTTTAAAGAATGTACTTACTGTAATGAATATAAGAAATGTATTAAACCAACGTAAATATGTATACTGATAGTATTATTGTAGCATTAAATTAAAAGTAAAATAGTACAATTTTTATAATATTCGTCCAATGTATTTCAACACAAAACAAAGTTTACATATTTCAGCATGGAATACGCAAAATATTTTATATCTAAACACCAAACTACTAAAGTATGCATACAATAGATAAGTAAAAGGTACTATGCTAATCCACACAAGCTTGTTACAGAATTAAAAGTACAATTTTTTGATAAATCTTATATATTTGTACTTAAATAAAATTAAAACATGTACCATTTATGTAAAAAAACAATTGAGTTCAACATTAAAACTTGAAGTTACTTAATGCTTTCTTAGAAACGTAATATTAACCAAATCATAGTAAAAAAGACAAGTATATTTACTCAAAAACAGTATATAGTTTTTAAGGCCTAAATAATGTTTTAGGAGAATAATAGAGATTTCAATAGTATCTAGAAGCTTTATTTTTGCTAAAATATATTTAGTAGGATGCGTGGACATACTGCCGTTCAAAAATGAAAATTCTAAAATTAAAAACAATTACTTGTACTCTATCAAGTACACTACACATCTTAGAGTAAGAGTTAGTCTAGGTACCGCAGATGAAGAAATTATTAAAAACACCTTCATTTCCGACCAACAATCTTTGCAAATAAGTATAAAACGATCAATGGTCCATTAAAAGTATTCGTAAGAAACTAAAAATTTTGGAGGAAGTAAAGCTAAGTCGCTTAAATATTTCTTCTACATGGTATTAAGGTCTCTATTTATCAATGAACTACATAAGTACAAATATTACTTTTTATCATCTCAGTTTCTCATTTGACTTACCACATTCATCGAACAAATAATATTACGAACCTAAAAATATTTTAGTGCCATCTAATTACATTATTACCTTAATAAGCTCAATTTCTATAACATTTCTATTTACATAACTAAACCGTTGGATAGCAACAGCAGTCAAAATATAATAAATTCAAAGTGTTATTATAACACATTACGTTACTATTTAATCGTTAAAGCGTCCTACACGTGCAGTACTGATTATTGCGGTGAATTTTGTAAAAAGCTAAACAGGCTCAAAATAGTTATAATTACTTTTCTAAATTACCACTAAACTATAAACTATGTTCATTTCTAAAACACATGTTGTACATAACCTTGTCAGAAGCCCAAAGCCGAATTACAAATCATTACAAAGTTTTAAGAACTTTGCAAAATTAAGTTGAAACAAATTGATTGAAATTCAGTTTCAAAGTTCTAGAATGGGTTCTTTTAACGGACACAAATCCGACTTTAAAAAGTTATCAATATTTCGTGTCATACCCTTGATGCTTCGTGTCATTCTACAATTAATTTCAAGATCAGGGGTAAATGTGAATATACCAATATTCTTTAAATATGGTGTGTACCTTACCAAGTCCTTAAAAATTTGCACACCTGCTGTTGGACCACAATATAAGTCAATATACCATACATGTCTGCCAAACTTGTGAAGGAACATTCTTATCAATTCATTCTCTTCGTCAGTACGAAGCCTTAACTCCAAATATCTCGCAAATATGGGACTACTTGAAAGATTTTCCGGATGTTGTAAAATTTCTAACATTTTTTCCGGCTTCATTTCATCAGCCAAGTAGCCACAATTAGCAAGCCATCTCTGAAATCCTAGAGACTCAGACATTTGGTTTTTGACAATGGCATCACGTAAGTTTTTCGGAAGAGTGGTTTTGGTTTTATAAAGCATGTCCACAGCTCCAAGCCATTTTTTACAAACTACCCGACAATTTAAAACATCCTGTCGGCCGAGAAGAGCAAGGTTGTTTACCACAACTATAGGTAGTACCTAGAATATAAATTATTTGTGATCTAGCATACAAATACGACAAAATACCCAATCGAAGTACCAACTTAATTATTAAAAATACAATTACCTGATCCATTAACCATTCTGTTTTGGTCTGGTGGAGAAAGTCTGCACACACTGGAACGGCTTGGGAAAGACTATGTAAATCTTGGGAAGTGTCTAGATTCCCTGCTATAATTTCCCAAACCTGTAAAATTAAATGAAACAGTTTAGAATAATTTTTAGTACTAATGACTTAAATAAAATGAAAATATAAATCAATCACTTTATAACCTCGGCCGGCACTCTAGTTGCTACACAGACTTCAATCTTAGGTGGTGGTGGTAATGAACCTCTATTTGTAGCAACTGATTTCTTTTGGGGTTGAGTAACTGGCTTCATATTTCTCTTCTTTCGATATCTGCGCCCCATGATTACTTTTAACTTGATCGCTTGTTTAAAATAAGAAAATATTTATTGTTAAGTAGAAATTGGCCGGTCAATAATTGTTTTAGGCAAAAATTGAGGGCGGTTAATTTATTTGTAGCAAAGTATAGTATCTAATTAATTTTCTCAAACATCTTGCTTTCTTGCTTTAGCTATCTTAAACTGGCAATCCAATACTTGCACGTATGCTCCACGAGTTTTCCAAAGTAATATAGGACCATGTAGGTTAGGTATCTGTGGAATAATCAGACGAATACATATGTATAAATCTACTTTTGACTTGCCTCCCTCTCTATGCACTTCTTGTTGCTGCAAAAATATTGGTACTAAGTATACTTTTGCACAATACCTTAATGTATATATCAAACTCCTAAGTTCTGACGACTGTTAAAGTATCAATAAATATGTAACGTCTCGTCTGTAACTTAAAAGTGGGTAATTTTTAGAAACTTTGTCATTTGATAGTACTTACATGCGATCATTACATTATGCTCCAGTCTTTTTTGTTAAGTATAAAGAAAAGAAATTATAAGGTAAATGGAATAGCAATCGGGGGTTTTGCGTGATCCAGACAGTTTTTAGATGGGTTACTTTATCGTCTTGACTCCTAGTTTCTACACAGCGCAAGCACGTTAGAAAAGTAAATGCATTTTTTGAGACAGCTCAAAAAATTAGAATTTTCTTTCTCAAATTAGCGTTATAACGGATTTCCATTGATACAAAGTAATCCATATTTGATAACATTGGCCTCATGCCCCTCTTGTTATTTTGTACCGCGTTTCCTATCCATTTACCTTTTCACATCTCTTGTATAAAGTCACCATAATACATTACATTTTACGTCTGTGATATTGAATAATTTAGAGCCAAGACGACTCCATTCATACGCCATCCAGTTGAAGCTCAATGAAACAAATTATAAGTTTATATCAAGTATGTATATTTAGTGATGAATAACTTAGATATTGAGAATCTAAGCACCCAGACGCGGAATCCAGTTATAGGATTATTGCGTGAAGTTTATATCATGCTGTTACTAGGTCCATTCACAAATGCTTTGTCGAAAAATAAAAGACAACTATTCGGCATATTGATATCTAAAGTTTGCTGTGCTCTTAACTTAACAATTTGTGATCGAAGGATGTGTTATCCGGAAGCTTCTGTATTAAATTTTTAGCGCAACTAATGAAAAGACCCTTTTCAAGTTTTATATTACATCTTAGCTGTATTGTGCACAATCGAAAGTATGTAAATATCTCAAGTATCAGGTCTTAAGTTATGGAGCAAGGTTAGAAATAAGTTTGAGCATGTAATATAGAGTTTGTGATCCACGGCAATATTTAATGAATAGGAACGAGTATAAATTGGGTTGCTACTCTTATGAATACTTATCTTTTATCTCTTATTTATTGCTACGACTTTTTGCTGACTTGCTTACTTCCTATCCCTTCTAGGAATATTTAAGTTTACGATGGATGGTGGTTGGATGTTAGATGACTTAGACCCCTAAAGTCACTTATAGTTTGCAAATGCATTTTTTTGCCTGTGTATAGAAAGATCTCATTATTGATTGAACTAATCACTAATTGAACCAATCTCCAGAGAAAGCACGAATGATATAATAAATGCATCTTTACATCTGTCAAACATTTTAAAAATGCATGCGTTCGTTTTATCATGTCCTCAATCCTCAACTTTAACTCTACTTTATGACAGATACATGTATTTGACGAATTACACTTTTGAATCCTGCAATTACTTATTTGCTTCTTATACCATACCACAAACACAAAAGCAAATTTGGCTTTGTTTAAATAGCATGAATCACTATTCATTCGTCCACAAATATAATTTTCTGACTGCATTTCTCCGCTTTCATTTTTTGTAGGCAATATACATACTTGTGATGAAATGTCACACGATAATATCCAATGGAATTCAATACCAACATCCAATGTAAGCAGACCAGTGGATCGAAGTAACAAAGTAAGCTATTTACCTGCTGAGATCCTTTAGCATAGAGAGAGTTGGTGTTTTGGAAACAAGATATACTAGCATCACTATCAAGAATCAAAGTGAAAAAAAACACATGTTTACACATTTTCTGTTGTGAAAGTCATGAGAAACAAGCATCGATAATTTTAATTTTTAAATTGGTTTGCTTAAAATCAGTTTAAACGTAAGGTTAATATGAAAGTTGAATATTTTTTATTAATAGTTTATTTATTTATTTATTTCTAAAATGGAGGGATCAAAAAGTCAAGTTAAAAGTGTACCCTGTTCTAGTAATAAAATTAATAGCAAAATAGACAAACTATTTAACTCTAATCCAGTCTACCGGATACCAAACGAAGTAATATTTACCAGAAAATAATTCAGCTTTCACAATTATTTTGTGAGACAAGTTTTTACAGCTGATCTTTCTTTTCTTTTCTTTTAGGTTTGGGAACTGATAATTGATAACGTGGGATCATCCAAGGATTTGATTAATCTTTCCAAGGCAGTTCCAATATGTGGCAAAATTGCGCATCCAACAAGAGTTAAATGGTTGTTTGACCAGGTAAACTTTTTTTTAAAATAGTTAGCTACTAATTTTGTGAGAATTTATGCAGGTTCTTTTATTGTTTTATTTTTCTATTATTATTTGTTAATTCGGTACAATTTTTAATTGAGGTCCTGCCATTGGTTGTGGAAAAGCTCACTCTTTCCAGAAAAGAAGTTCTCAACTGCAGATTGGTTAGCAAACGATGGCGTTATGGGGTCGACCACTTTTTAGAAAATAATGCTGTTCAACGGCCTGCTTTTGGGGATGATGAAATTGAAATTAGCAAGAAACTAGATCTTCCACATGAGTTGCTAGACAGATTCTATAATAATCAGGACATGTGTTACCACAGCAGAAGGACTGAACGACAAAAAGAACGATTATTGGATAAAGCAGTTAATCATCCTAATAATCCCATTGTTGGAAGATGTGCCTTTATTAAATATCCACCAAGAAGCTATCCACCTGAAATGGCGAACGAAAGTACAACAGATCTCAAATATTTGAAGACATTCGGAATTTATATTTATTTTCTCCAAATTCAAATACAAGAAGGAAGACAAGTTAGCTACTTGAAACGTTTAGTAGAATTGTTCAGTTTAGTTGATCTTCCAAACTTGAAAAAGTTGGAGCTGAAAGAGTTCAGTATATATTCTGGACAAAGAGGAGCCGAGGAAGATTGCTATACGACTGCTAAGGAATTATATAATTATTTTAATAGTTTGACTGATGAACAAAAAAATCGATTTCCCAAAAATCTGGAAACTTTGATAATAAGAAAGCAAGATCAGTTTTGTTCAGCACCTTTAAAACAAATTATTTTGAAATTATTTTATTCCGAAAATATATCAAGTTTTGATGTGAATATTTTCACACTTCCGGTTGGAGTAAATTTTTCTAACCTAGTTCATTTAAATATTTGGCTGGTTTCAATTGAGGCAGTGCAGGCTCTGATTAGACTAAACTCTCCAATTCGAAAACTTTGTCTAAGATTTGATATGGACGACCCAGTAGATACCGAGTTGATATTCAAGGGAATAAATCACTTTCAAAGCACACTCAAATATTTAGAATTAAATCTAGGTAACATTATGGACAGACAGTTTTTTTCAGAATCAACGACCGTTGATCTAAAACCATTTAATAAACCAGGTAGCTTACATCTTCCAAATCTGAGGACGTTCAAATTTAAAAATTATTGTCCACCATCGTTCAATTTTATTACTGGTTTACAATCCTTGCAGTATATTTATTTGGACTTGACTTTAGACAATGAATGGAATTATTTCTTAGATGAGTACTTTGTTGAAACTAAACCTGAAAAAGAGATACTAGATATTAAAAGTTATTTGGAGAAGGTTTATGGTAACGGAGAGGAACATATGAAACGACCACGGATTTATGAATCCCAAATTTGGAAGCATTTTAAACGGTTATTGGTTTTCGATTTGTTTATTTCTAAAAAACATGTAGATGCATTAGGTAAAAATGAAATAAGAAGTCGCTATCACAGAAATTATTATGAATTCTTTGAGGGGAAGAAATATGTAAATTGATTTAGCAGAAAAACGTTATACATAGAAATAGTAAATTTAGAAAAAAAAAATGGTTTGTATATTTGTGAGCTAATTTTTAAAGAATAGTAGAAAAGGATATTTGTAATTTATGATAAGTTTTTTATGTTATTTCGAACAATAATATTTTTTTGTTTATCAGGTATCCGAGATATAACAATTAAGGTACTACAATTTTTAGCATTTATTTTGTTTAGCCACGATTAAAAGAATAAAAATTATTACACATTACTTACATGGTACTTCATTTTAAATTGACTAGCACTAAAAAATTTATTTTGCGTAGCTAGAAAACTGATATGAGAAGAGTTAAAAACTTTATATCAATCATTAGAGTATGAAAATGTTAATAACAAACGATTTCCATGAATAAACTGAAGGTGGCATTTTCGGTCTGTAAACTCCCAGTATTCTACTTTTGCTATGTAAAACACCATATAGTTGATGAACATTGTTTTAATTTAGTGTACAATGCACTCGAGATGCCTGAGGCTAAATCAAAAACTTGCAGCTGTCTTACTGTGATTATGTAACGTGGTAAGGCTAACATTTTCCTGGAGTAAAATAAAAAAAATATCATCTGCCTGTCGAATCAAAACAACAAACATAGTATAACGTCAAATTAACAATAAAAAAGCTCTCAGCTCTCATTTTGTAAATTGTTTTAGATTTTGATGTAATATTTAGTAATATAGTCAACCACTTCTGTTTGTTTCATTTTTTTTCTTCATATCAAACAGCAATGGGCCAATCAAAAAGTAAATCCCGATATAGTAATACGGTGAACACTAATGTGCCTCAAAAATCGAATTCAAACCCAGTTTTCCGTGTTCCGAATGAAGTAATTATTTTTTTTAAAGAATACTAAAAGAAAAGACTCAGTTTTATTTTGAGTATTTTTAACTGTATTTTAATTGTGTTTTTTAAGGTTTGGCAAATTATAACTGATAATGTGAGCTCGTCCAAAGATATAATAAATCTTTGCAGGGTTATTCCGGTTTGCGAGAAACTTGTCAACATAGAGTAAGGTAGAGGCGACATCACAGGAAAACGGCATGTATACGGTAATGTACCAGTGTATCCATGAAGATTTT
>JAQIWN010003467.1:0-13083 GCA_034699025.1 Entomobrya cf. arborea Gr-Col-00668
AAACTTTTGAGGGCCATAGGCACGGTCAAAAATGAATTTTCGACGTTGGTGTCGTTTGATGCATTTGCCTCTCTCTAGTAATAAGTCATTTTTTTATATCTACGATTTAAAATTGGAATTTTTGTTTTTACAAAAGTAGATGTAGAATAGTTGCGGATGTTCTATAAAAACCTAAAGTATTCTGTATAAATTCAAGACAATCATAATTCAAACGGAAGATCATGTAAGTATTGCATAATAAACTATCATAATTAAAATTAATATAATATATCCACTTCTGATAAAATATACCAAAAATATATTTCATAAACTAAATTAGTCCGGACTAACATGCATTTATACATTCAACATTCGACATTGCATGCATTGCATTGTTACACAAAAGAATGCCGCAAACTTTAAACTGCACTTGACCTGACTGACATGTGTGATTATTCACCTTTAGTCATTTTATTCCAAGAAATAAGCTTTTTAATACCATAAAGCAATATCAAAGGGCTGAATGCCGAATCTGATCTGCCTTCCGTTCCTTTTCCATGCCACTTGCTATTCCACGAAGCGTTCAGTAAAAAGGCATAGAGCACAAGTACAGGACAAGAACCGATGACCGAACCACCGGACCGCCGGACAGACTACTATTTTTTATATCAAACCTTCTGCCTATTACTACAACCTAAAGCCTACATTACGTTGCCTTGGCCTTGTGCCTTGTCTCCTTCATTCCATTCGTTTCGCGTAAAAAGTATCTAAAATATCCAGTTGCAGTGTCTGAGGTTTGGTAACATTTTTTACACGAAGACTACGACTAAGGTAAGCATATACATTTTATATACATCATGTGGTTTTAGCCGTGCTGCCAAAAAAAGAATAGATTTTTCGGTAAACTACCAGCAAAACTACCAATTCCACTACTACTGGACTTGTACACTCCCAATCAATTTTTTCCCTTGTCTCCCGTTGCCTGCCGTTATCTGTTTTTTTCTCTCGTGTGACCGTGACGAACGGTACGGTGAAAAAAAGTTATAAAATCAGCCGATCGCCGTCACCCTCTGGCATCTGGCTACCTTGGCTGTTGTTGGTCGTATAGTGTCTTGTTCTTCTGAAAAATCACACCACCTTTTTTTCCTCGCTTAACTTGAACAGCAACAGTGAAAGATAGTCTTGCCTTGTCTTGTAGCCGTGTAGAGTTTTGTACAAGTACACATTTTCTCTGCTCATAAAAGTTTTTCTAGAAAATCGATCTCATTAACAAGAAAACAGACTCAACTGCTGCTGTCCATTGTCAGCAGCTTTACTAACTAATTAATTATTTTCTTTCTTTTAAATACGATACTACTGGACAAGTTCCTATTTTTACACGTTTTTCGTCATTAGTAAACTGTCAATTACCAATTCTTTTTTACATCATTTGTTGTTGTCACCTTCTTTACGTTGGACGAGTGACTTTGACCTGACAAGGTGAAGAGATGGTAGTTTTTTAAGGCTAAACAATAAATTATATCCGTTGTAGTATTATTACTTACGTAAATGATAATTCTGATTAATACAAAAACATAAACCACCAGTCATTTTGTCGATATTTAACAAACAAAAAAATCATTGTCAAACTTACAGTATCACAATTAAACTAGTCAATTCTTTAATATTTAATACTTTTTAAGTAAGAAGAGAAGCCACAAACATTAGCAACTTGACCAAAATAAACTCAACTGTAAAATTTCGAATTTAAATACATTGCCTTTTAAAAAAAACGAAATTTATAGGTGAGCAATATATCGGTGTAGCTTTAATTTTTTAAACTTCAAGTACAATTACAAGACAAGTGGTCTGAGTAAGCCGGGAGGATATTTTTTAGTGTACCAATTAAGTTAGTCGGGAAGGAAGTTCAAAAGGAGTGTAGTTTGGTAGTTAATATATCATACTTGTTTGGATTTGTTGTGTTATTTACATTTTGCCACAGTTAACAAAGTAGTAGTTGCTGCTGTCAAGAAGAAAGTTACTTAATTACAATACAACTCTGGTCTACATGCGAGATAGTAAGTTGGAAACTTTTTATTTTTGCTTAACGTTGTATTCATTAATTTAGTGCTTGCAGACAAAACATTGTTGTTTGTTAAAAGTGAAGGTACTTAACTAAACTAAAGTGTAGTGCGTATTAATTTGATGGAATATTTTGGTAAAACTTTTCTTTGGATTAATTTGAGCTGTGATTTTGGAAATAACTTTTGTTTTCTTTTTTCTCGAATCTGATAAAGATTAGGGTAGTGTGCGGCGTATTTAATTTTTCCATTAATTGTAAACATTAATTGATTCAGCTTTATTCACGTGTTATGAAAGAAAATTACAAATTGTTATCACGTGAAGTACCTACAAGCTTCATTAATCTTTCATTTCCTTATAAACAAGTTGATGACATGACACACTGATTAAGTAACAACTTGTGCATTGCATCGAGTAAATGTTCTTTCATTTTTTTCTGCTAAATTAACTTTAACTCCAAGGTCAGCGGTTAGTTTTATGATAAGGAGTAGTATTGATTGGAAGAGATGTTATTGGTGTAGTAATTAATGTAAATTACAGAATTGGAATTTTGTAATCATACAAATCTTACAATTAGTTTTATTTGTTTCGTTAGGTTGTAAGTTGAGAGTCTGCTAATCTGGTTAAGACAAACATACCTAATTCGTTCAGTTATTTGCATGTCTGCTTGGTGGTGTGATGTGATATTTGTTGACAGTCTGCGTATTGGATTAAAGTAGGAGAGATAACCAGTTCCAGATGATATATAAGCACATTTTCAATCATTTTATGATCATTTTTTTCATCCACGTGCGCAAGAGTAGAGTTTTAGCTTGAAACTTCATCACTTCATTAATATTTTTGACTGAGTTGGATTCAGACCGGCAAGGTCTTTGTGCCTGTGTGTCAGTTATTCATTTAGTTAGAAGACGCAAATGAACAATTATAATCCAGTTTTTTAAGACAACCTAAGCAAGTTTTAGATCTATCATTACTCATTACATTAAGATTATCATTATTAATTGTGTAAGTTCGCTCAAAGTGACACTCTCAAGATACATGTGATCTTTTTAAGTAAGATAGTATATTTTTTATGTGATGTACATTAATATCTTATCTATCTGCATTGTAGGAAGAGTTCATTTGCAATATGATGTGTGACAGTAAAAAGCTAATAATAGGTTGAATTTATGTGTGGTTATCTGGTTGCCTGCTCATTTGTTCTCAGGGGCACGGCCATAACATCTGCTTGATACACACTACTATTTGCTCTTCAATCATTTTTATCTCGAATGAAAACAGGCGAGTTTGCATGCTGTTATAAAGTAGGATATAAAATTCATAAGCTCAGGTAACGTTAAAAGTAGCAGTTCATTATACTAATAAGTGTGTAATATTCTGCATATTGTTATTGATTGCATGTGTTACGACAGAGGATTCTGACTAGTACTTTACTTTTTTCCGGATAAAGAGCGTTACGTGAATCTAATCTGGAATGAAAATCATTTTTATAGTTAACTATCCATAATACTAACCCGCTGTCACAGCCAGTAAACTGATAATATAGCTTGCTTGTACTTCCCTGTTAAGTATAAACACCAAGCGCATTATCCATTTTTTCTTTAGTGTTGATCTGATCCCTGGTGGTCGATGAGTGGTTGAGAATTGATTTTTGGTGACACTAGTGATTTTTTGAGTTTTAATATATTGCTGTTTCGTTTTCTTCGTCCTAGATCATTCAAAATGGTACCAATTCACACGAATGGGCTGTCAGCAAACTGCTCACCCGGACTTTTGTCGGAGGACAAGGAGCTCCGGATCGCATACGAGAATTGGATGCGGTGGGACAAAAATCCTAAGACCAGAGACATGATTTCGGAAATGCACGAAGCAGGCAAAGTAGATCAGCTACGAAAGCACCTCCTTAAGCGTCTCCAATTCGGTACCGCAGGGTTGCGAGGTCGCATGGGCCCAGGAACTAGTTGTATGAATGATCTAGTCATCATTCAGACAAGTCAGGGATTAAGCAGTTACGTTAAGAAGATTTGTGAAGAAAACTGTGAGCAGTCCGCTGTCATTGGTTATGATGGGAGGCATAATTCAAGAACATTTGCTGAGCTATGCGCCCTCGCATTTTTCAAGAAAGGATTTAAAGTTTTCCTTTTCTCTGAAGTCTGCCCTACGCCATTTGTGCCATTTGCTGTCAAGTACCTCAATTGCAGTGTGGGAGTTATGGTAACAGCTTCGCACAACCCCAAAGATGACAATGGATATAAGGTTTATTGGGGCAATGGGGCACAGGTAAATACTTATGTCACAAAGTTTCACTATATTTACCTTGAAAATTCTAAGTATACATATGCGAAATCTCTTTTTTGTCGCTTATTTAATACCGATTTGTCACAGTTTATATTTATGATTGATCTGCAATAATACACATATACATTAATGATTGAAACTTTTTCCTAATTTCAGATCATTCCGCCCCATGACAAAGGTATCCATGCATCTATAATGGAAAATTTGGAACCCGCAAATGATGCATGGGAAGTGAAGCTAATCACGGACCCAGAAAATGAGTATATTATGGACCCCCTGCCAGTTGTGGAGCCTGAATATTATCGCATCCTTGCTGAGGATACAAGCCACGTACGAACAACACACGCGACAACTCCACTCAGATTCACTTATACTGCCATGCATGGCGTGGGATATAGATACATTGACCTTGCTCTCAAACGTTCTGCGATCGATATGGTATTAAAAATATAATAGAGTTTGATTAGCATTTTTGAACATGTGATAACTATGTTGTGTATAATTACGAACAGGATGAACTCTGTGTGGTTTCGGAGCAGCGTGACCCCGACCCAGATTTTCCCACTGTCAAGTTTCCTAACCCGGAAGAGGGGAAAAGTGCATTGAACCTTGCTATTAAATTGGCTGACGGGTCCGACTCTCCAATAATTTTAGCTAACGATCCAGACGCGGATCGTCTTGCAGTAGCGGAAAAACAGGCAAATGGTGAATGGAAAATTTTCAATGGAAACGAGTTGGGGTCCTTATTGGGTTGGTGGTCTTTTGTCTGCTACATGGAACGACCCGACAAACTGGAACCCAAGGATTGCTACATGATTGCCAGTACAGTATCATCCAAGTTTCTCAAAACAATGGCTGAAAAGGAGGGGTTTCATTTTCTTGTGAGTTTGTCTTTCAAACTTTTCTTAAGCATTTCATTTTTCTTTTAAAGCAAATCTAGAATCATTTTAAATTTTTTTGGTTTTTAGGAAACTTTGACAGGCTTCAAATGGATGGGTAATAGAGCCGTGGAATTATTGAGTGATGATAAAGCTGTCCTATTTGCTTTTGAGGAAGCGATTGGATTTATGATCGGGACAGCTGTTCTGGATAAGGATGGAGTTAGTGCAGCTGCGTATGTAGCCCAAATGGCTACCATTCTCTACGAGCAAGGGCTAACCCTGAATCAGCAACTGCAACGACTTTATGATAAGTATGCCAATGATTTTTATTTTTCATTTCTTAATTTGAGTTACAGTTTAAGGAAATAGATTATAATTTAATTTTTCTCTATTTTTTAGGTATGGATATCATGTAAGCCATAACTCCTATTACCTTTGTTATGAGCCAGCTACGATCAACAAAGTATTTGAAAATATTCGTAATTACCATGGAAACAATGGCATTGCGACTGGGGTAAGTTTTTTTTTACTGATATAGTAGCATTTAAAGTACAAATGTCAAATTTAGTTCGTGTGAATAAATTTTAATGTGATTTGCTACTTCACCCAGTATCCCACCGGCTTATTGAATGACAAGTACAAAGTTATAGCAGTTCGGGATCTAACAACCGGTTATGATTCTGAGGAGCCTGATCGTAAGGCGATACTTCCTGTGTCTAAGAGTTCTCATATGATTACTTTTAAATTTGACAACGGACTAGTGCTGACCCTTCGCACGAGTGGAACTGAGCCGAAGATCAAGTACTACTCTGAGCTTCGTGCCGCGCCTGGCATCACGTAAGTACCATTACTTAATATAATCCATCGTCAAGAATTGACTCGTGGCAAAGACAGTTAAGTTCATAAACTTTTTTTTTTCATTGTAGTGACCATAAGGGAATACAAAAGGATTTGGAAGACATGATCAGTGCCATGGTGGATGAGTGGCTACTGCCTGAAAAATGGGGATTAACTCCAAGATCTGATTAAACCATCGATAAACTTTCTGTGTTTCTGTGAACCAACTAGATTATCGATACTATCTACAATTCAACATCATCAAAACAAAGTAGTATTATAAATTTTTAGTAGATAACGTTATCTTCGATTTGTTAGATCACTTGATGATCTACCATAATGAAAAAATGAAATTCAGGATTTCGTAACTCTTTCGTACAACAGCACCGACCATTTGTCGTAAATCCTTTCATCTTCGACATCATCATCATGCACATTGTCTCTTGTGTAATTAAAACTGTGTATAAATGTAGTAAGTAAAACTTTGTATAAATGTGTATATATTAGACGCTCTATATATTATCGTTATTTAACACCAGAACACAAAGATTATATGTATGTATACAAAAAATGCATAATTATGAATTTAGCAAGAAGGCAGCAGCGATATTATCAAGTAAGCGAATCCTGAGTCAATTATAGAATCTACCTGCAAAAAATTAAGTTGTACAACATCAATAACTAATCTCGTCATTTTACTTTAATTAATTCAGTTAATTTATGCAGAGATATTATTATCATTTTTATTATCAATATTATTCATTAATTATTATTGTAAACTATTCAGATCAGTATGCTATTTTGAATTTGTTCCTTTTGATGTGATGTGAAGAAGTGTATGACGGATTATCTTTTCCGTGATTACTTATGTGAATGTTAGTAAAAAAATTATATTATATTCTTCATGAAATTAACCGGAGCACGCTACCGGTGACAATGTTCAGTAATGATATTGAAAGCGCATTACTTACGTATTTATAAAAGAAAAATAATATGTAGCAAAAGAAATGAACTGACGTTGTATGTATTATTACTACTGAATAAAGAAACGTAATCATTCTTATTACGTAATACTTTTAAGATGGAAGTTCTCGCTGTTCTTGAAAGATATTATATGTGTCATCATTCAATCATTTATTCTGTTTTGCAGATTGCAATTGGTATAAATTAGTTACTACTTACTACACGGTACAAAAGATGTCGTTCCATATTCCTTCCTGGTTCGTTGTTTGGGGTGGTTTGCTTCATATCGATTACTGGCTATATATGGAACTATAGCATTCTCATGTCATAATTAAAGTATAAACCATTCAATTCCATTAAAGTTTTGCCCGTGAAAATACCCATGATTCAGTCCCAGTTTATTTTTAGTTGCAGCAGTTTCAATGAATAATAGTTCAGTAGAGTGGCAATAAACAAAGCATTCAAGCGTAGCACCAATTATAATAGTAAAGCAAATTACTTATATTCAACGAAAAAATATGATACTTCAGGCACCAGATGCTTCTCAACTTTTCAATTATGTTTATCAGACAACTTCACATTTTTCGTTGAATAAGTAAAAAATAAAATCTGCAATGCAAGGAAATAGCTAATCGTATTAATATAATAGTACCACTATGTGCTTTTTACTCATCATTTGAAAAAAACTACCCCTGAAACATCCATAAAACATTAATTTGTCTGTTTGTTACTCCTATCCTCTTTCAAAAATGGTTATTTCATATTTCTCTGACATTACATCGCATGAAAAAATAGCCATATAGCCACAGTGACACACATGCATAGTATTATTATCAGGTAAGGAAAGGAATGCAGAATTTTTTTCTTAACAAACCAGGCATCCTTTACAATTTCCATTTTTTACATCAGCAAATTAACTATATTGACATCAAGCGAAAGTAATTTCTTTACAAACAATTCAAACTGCCACCCACAAGCATTTATTTTATTTTTCCACTGCACTAAAATACTTTTGTATCATCACCATGTCATAAGTAGTTATTATCATGTGTTATTATTCATTTCTATACGTGGAGATGTCAGTGTACTTATAAAAATGTTACTTACAACTTACGTGGGTATTAATATGAATAAAAAATCATATTAAATGAAAACGGCATGAATGCGTGAGTACACCGTACGTACACCACTGCAAAAAAAATGCATGCTCTTTTACTACTTTGATCTGTGATCTGTCTAAATTCGAAACCATCATAGTTCACTCATCCGCATTATCGTACCTCTCTCATCCTTAGACCTGGGCACAGCAAATTCCTTTTTCTCGAAGTGAATACCAACTTTACCTTTTTGATTTTAACATTCTTCTCTCTGCAGTTAGAATTGAAAGGGTTAGCTTAAAAGAAATGAAAGTAAACTGGGTTTGTACGATAATATTATGATGATGATGATGAGCGTAGGAAATAAATGTCTGATTGTGATACAAGTAACAAAGTAACATTTTGAATATTAATGTTAAAATTGAATAAAAAAATAAGCATAATATATTATGCATGTACAATTTTTCATACTTATCAGCATACTTTATCTTTGCTTGCAATGCATTTATATGAATGTATGTATTTATTTAGATAATGATGGGTAATGATTCAGAGAGGATCTGACACTGGTAACCCATATTCAGTCAAAATTACAGTAGTGAAATTGGAATTTAGCTTTAAATTGGCAACAACAATTCATTCAATAAAAAAGGTTATTGTTTTGTTGTACTAATGCAATGTTGCTTTAGAAATAAACATAATGCTTCTTTATTTGCGATTTGCTACAAATGTTGTTTCCAGCCTATATTCAATATTACTGCCATTGCTTTTGCATTATGTACAATAAATGCAGACCCTGGTCCAATCCCAAATCCAAACTAGGTATTTTGACAAATAAAAAATCGATTTAATTACATTACTGACCCTTTGTCACCAGTCATTCATTTCAAAGATACAAAATTTATAATCTGGTCAATAATAAACTATTTTTCCAAAGTATTGATTGGCTACTTGTAATGGTAAATATAACATATTTAATGCTCTGTCCAAACCGAAGTTTCACTGTAGACCAAGCCACAAAAAAGAGAATATTGAATTTTTTACATTTTATTCCACATTTTCTCCCTTCTTAACTTCTTATTACATTGCTTCTTCTGTAAAAGTAGCAGTCTCTCTACTTTGTATTTTATACTATGGCTTTGCTGTAGTGCTTACGAATTATAATTGCATGCAAGCAACTTGAGTTTGGACATGGATAAAGTTTTTGGAAGTTAGAAAAGTTCGTGCTGAAGGATCATTAGTCTCAATTCATTTTTCAAATTGTAAATGATGCCAAACAACATACATATAATGTGAATGTAACTAAATAGTAACAATTTTTATTGAGCAAGTAGAAAGAACACAAATAGGCAAAATGGTAACAATAAATATTCTCATCAGCGTAGTTCATCCAGTCTAGTACATATGCATTTTAGAATATCAGCGTTAATAATGACGTTAAATCTTAAACCACAAGAAATAGCACTGCTACTGTGCTGTGTGACCAAAATGAGATCACAAGAAAAACAATTTTAGTACATCCGACAAGAATTCCATGAATATCGAGAGTTTTTTCTGTCTTAATGACCATGTTTATGGTACTGCATTATCTTATGCAATAATATTGAATATGGCAGTATTGGCAGTGGTGGTGCAGCTGCTGCTAATTATAAATTTAATCCTATATTGGCAATAATAATGGCAGAAGAAAACAGTTGCAGAAAAGTGTAGTGTTAAATCTTCTTTTTTACATAATAAGCTTCATTACGTTATGTACTTCTCAATATGAAAATTAAAAAAAAAATATTGTGACTCGAGATCGACTAAAGCAAAAATGTTTTGTGGTTGACGACGTCGTGATGGATGAGTCACTTGGTTTGTCGTAGTCATAATGGATCTCATCATTCTCATCACAAAAAAATCTTTTTTTTTTCTCTTAAAAGCAACTCATAAAAAATCACTCCTTTTACACACTCCGCATGCAAAAAAGAGGAACATGATGCATTTTCTGCATGTGTGATGTGTGAGTTGTAGTTTTGTGATGTGAGTTTCCATTCATCATGTTGCACCACTACCACCACCACCAACTAACCAATTCTTCCAAGAAATTGTACTATTCTGGCATAGCCTGCCTGGCCTGGTCTGGCCACTTATAGTGGCTGTACTTTTGCTTACTCACATACTTGACTATCAAGTTACGAGCAGAGAATTATTATGATGATGACGATTTTCTTGACGTTTCATTTCACAAGCATAATGATGATGAGAAAAGAACGCGTGAGATTATAGCAGTATTGTTTTTACCGTAAAAGGACGACGGCACGCAGGCAGGCAAGCAAAACAAGCAATTTTTTGTTTTAGCTTTTGTACAGTATTTCCACATTGTTCTACTTTTTTATGTCAATGGTTATGATGATGATGAGTGAGTATATATAATATTTTAATCAGTGAACTTGGAATTTTTTCTTGATATCTGCCATTAACAAGAAGGATATGTATTTCCGGTCGATGCCAATCAACTTCCGGGAGGTAAAGTGTGAACTGCTTATGTTCATGAACAGATGAGTCATTATGAGCATTTTACTTAAATGTGATTCATGATTCACGTTACTTATGTCAGTTCACTATTTAAGATTGAGGAGATCTTTAAGCTACGATGTATGTTGCTTTTATTTAAACAAGATACATGGATACGTATGTTGCTATATCAAATCAAATATGTTAAATGTAATTTAGATATAAAATCAAAGAATGCATCTTGATAGCTAGCTAACTGGCAAGACGAACACTGGAATGCTAAAAACTCAACAATTGTTTTCTTTTTGTGTAGCCACACAGACTACACAAATACCTATGCATGAAGACAAATTTATAGAATTGAATAAAATGTGATTCGTTGGGGTAGGTTAAGGCTGAGTAAACTAATGATTCAGCAAAACAAGCCATTAAAAAAATGTCGGTTATTTAAATTATTTTCACCCAATCTAATCTCTCTATTTGCTACTCCACCGATTTATATTTTCTAATTTTCAAATAATTAAAATAATATTCGAAAAGCTTTCCAAATTTTCATGCTATTGTCAAAAATCACTACAATAAAAAGGCGTATTTGGATAAAAAAAATAGAAAATCTTCCTTTTTTCGTTTGCTTGTTCATTCTTCAGTCATCAGCAAAAAAAAATCTGTTTTCTTATGCCGACAGTGGCATGGCATGGCATCCCATGACATGACATGGCCTCATTTTCATTTCTGCTGACAGCCAAACAATACAACACACATTTCAACTTTTCAACCCTAATATTAGCGGATGATGAGATTGCAAATAAAGAAAGAGAGCCTTGTGTTATATGATGTGATTCTTCTTCCTACTACTTTTGTTCTTATTTCTTTCGCTTATTACCACCACCACCACCTGAAAAACTTTTCTTTTGAGGATCCCCACAAAGCAAAAAAAGACAAAAGCTACTTATATAAAATGGACAAAATACCATAATAGGATCATACATCACTCAACAAGACCACCACCATCAAACCACATCGTATCTCTTCTTCTCCTTAAAACTGAGCAATAATAGCTTTTATTTGATAGTCAGTCATAATTCTTAAGCATAAAAGAAGAGAGTCCTTGCGTATAATATTATATCACGACAATATAAAATGTTATAGCAGTCCGCCGGAGTAAAAGGTAACAGAAGCATTATTTTACTAATTTAAAGCTGTAAGCTTGTCTGACAATTTTTTTTCAGCTTAAACAAACACAATAGAAAATTATGCTATTTATACACTATCAAACCTTTTGTTCAGAAGCTCTTCATTATCGAATTCTCATGTACCTGTCAACAGCAGTTCATCACAAAAACAAACCAAGAGGCATTATGTTACCATCAATTTTCTATGGAGAAAGTATTTACTTTTCATAAAAGCTTAAAGTTTTCCAGCTTGTCTTTTTTTCTCCTTTTCATTTGCCCACCACCACCATGTTCTTCCGCTACTTTTAAAATGTATTGTATTTCTCGTTAAAAATAGTTTACTTGGTAATATTCATTCTAATAGTATGTCAGCAAATGTTCGCATGTGTAATTGTAATTTACTTCAAAGAGAAAATGTGAATCCTTATTATTTAGTAAAAGCTGTCCATATTACTTACCCATGAGCCTTCCCTTCTAATTCTCATCTTTTCCTGTCGGTCTTTTCTTTTTGTGAACAATTTTCCTTTCACCATTTGCAAAATCCCTGTAATTACTTTTAAAAGCAGAGAACTTAAATGATTGGCATCATGTCTTGAGGAAATTATGTGTAAGCTTGTAAACATCCTATTGTTCCAAAATACTCTATTGTTCTTCAGCTTTTTGTTTATATCCTTCATATAATCTTTTCCGCTACTTTAGTAAATACATATATTATTGTGTATATTTTATAGTACTAGTTTTAATATATCTCTGTATTTTTTTTCTTTATGGTGATCATCAGAAGCGCCATCATTATTTAACCATTCATTCGCTCATCAGTTCTGTTTTTCTGACTCATTAACCATTATAGCATTATAGTACTTTATTCCCATTTTTTTTCATTTCCTCACCAAGATCATCATCATCAGCGTGACGAATATTATAATTAACTTTATAGCCGTGTGTGCGGTGCGGTGTGCAGCTTTCCGATGATGATGCTCATGCTTTTCTTGTCCTTTGTCTCATCCCAACCCACTCTCTTCTCTTAGCATCTATCTATGTACCTTAGTCCATCTCTCTCTCTCTCTCTCTCATTCTCTCCCGTAATGGAAATATTTATTGCTGGCCCAAAAATTGTGCGGTGGTACTACTGTCATAGTTGTAATTCGTATCGTAATGTCGGCAAAAACGTATTGATGACATGACAGTGTGATGATATTTTTAGAGTATTGCCGATTCCTCCAAAGAGCCAAGCCAGAAGAAGCCTCGTTCTCTAAAAATAATTTTTATTACCATATATAAAAAAATCTTTTCCTACCC
>JAQIWN010003468.1:0-13081 GCA_034699025.1 Entomobrya cf. arborea Gr-Col-00668
TAAAGCGTTTGATTTATAATTTATTTATTTCCATATTATTGGTCTCCATCAACAAGCTGTCGATGGCTCACCTATTGACAGTTACAACGGTAAGTTCATTCATACATTTAATGTCATACGCATAAATTTATTGATCCCTTAGGATATTTTTAATGGTTGTGTACGTACGATGAGATGAATAAGAATGGAATATCCTTCGAATCAGCGGTCAATGCCACCAGTAATATAAAAAACATTAATATTTTGCTACGATAATATATTTTGGCGATACCAATATCTTTAGAAAAAAATTGAATAGAATAATGTCCTGCTCTTCCTTCCACCTTTCCATTCCATCCATGATCCATCCCAATTTTTCCAATATACGCCATAATAGCACATTCTTTGACTTTTTCTTTTCAAAGTCAATGTGACTGGCGACGACGATACTTGTGCATCCCTGCTTTTATATAATAGCCATATAGCATATAGCCCCTGCTGTTGCTTTATCAAAGACTCTTTGGACTTTTAGCTTTTACTTTTACCAGTGATTTGACAAGAATACTACAGTTAGAATCTCATTGACTTTTACTCTTTTATTGCATGTTGAATATGTAATATTCTTATGGAAAAGATATGCCACACAACAGAGGAACCAAGCAAAAAAATATTGGTTCATAAGAGAAATAAAAAAAGAGTTCAAGATGACATTTAACAAGACGACAAGACAAGAGCTACTTTCCCTTTCGCCCATACATCAAAACAGTTCTTCACAAAACCGTTCGACAAAACCAACGACGAGAGCAATGAAAAAGGCAAAAGCCGGGGGTAGTCTATCTCCATAGCCAAAAAGTTGTAGTGCAAAGTCACTTGCTCTTCCCTTCAATAATATTTCCTAACTTTCGTACGCATCAACCAACCTTCTACCACCACCACTACTACTACCCAACAAGAAAGATAACACATTATCATATCTTGAAGTTAGGAATATAGTTTATCTCCAGAAAAAAAATGAACAAAAAGACGAGTGAGTGTATTGTATTACCTTTTTTTACTAATACAAACATACATATTATACAACAGCAGCTGAAAAAAAGGAAGAAAAAAAAACTCATTCCTTCTGCGTCACGGATACTTTCCTCTCATCTTACCATTTCCTCAATATTCAATTTTCTTCCTTCCTTTTCTTCTAGCATCGCACATTTAAAGAGAAGAACATAAAAGAATGCTGTCGGAGAAATCAAGAATATTTTTATGTGGAACAAAAAAGAGTGAAGAAAAAGGGATGCATACACTTTGTATGGTTATGCAAGCAAGAGAAAATACTATGTTGACTGTACGGAAAAGTTAATATAATGTTTTTTTTCCTTTGTATGCAAATTAGATACGTTATGTGTAGTATTATTATGGTTTATGCAGTTTTATTATTACTTCATGATGTGATCATGATGATGACGATAAAAGTGACTTTCTCGCTGTGAGCGTGGGTGAAATGCTACAGCTACAACTACAACAACTCAGTTCAGATTCAGCCAAGTAAATATTATAACATGATCTTTTAGTTTGGTTGATTATTTTATAGTCTAAAACATGAATTCTTAATCTTACTTTCATTACTTCTTACCATTGCACAACATAAAAAAAAGTTTGTGCTACGTTTTTGTATTCTGAACATGTATGCATTTAGGTAAGTATAAATACCAATGTTGTTGAATTCATAGTCAGTTAGGTAGATACTTATGAATTTGTAGGAACCCGGCCTCTCAGTCCTCACTATTTTTCTTACTAAGCCAAAAAATATAGAAATCTAAGAACAAGTTATGATACCGGCTTTGATACTTAATCACCGAGACTAATCTTCGTTACTCTTGAGCGAGTTCAGTGTTATTCGTTTCGACCAAAAATATGCATACACTTGACTTACTTTGTTGTTCTTTGGAATTAGCACAAGATTGGACTCATGACGATGATGATGATGACTGCTTTCTATACACATATTTTTGGAATAAATGCAAACATATATATCTTTGTTCAAAAACTAGAGACAGAGAGTAGTAAAACTTGTGTAGTGAAACATACGACTGTGGAATATCACGGTTTTATGAACGATAGTGTGTATATTTAAATAGGTATACATATTTGGCGAAAGAAAGTTGTAAAAATATTTTTATTATATGCTTGTTTACTACAAAAGCAACGTTTTCATTTTCATGAAGATTTCAATTTCACTGTTGATCTATAGACTTTGTTTGAGATTGTGTGTCCCAGTCCCAGACCCGGTAGCATTTTAAAACCCACGTCACCATAATACACAATTCATATTATGTTTTCAAGCAGAGGGTGGTGGTGTAGCGAAGAAAAGCTTGGGTATATTCATTTTGGTGCTTAAGGGAAGCTTTTTACGGGGTAGGGGAATAAAGTGAACACAAGGTGTAGTATTTCGTAGCAAGCGCAATCTATGCACAAAAAAAGAAAGATTTACCGAAGTAAACCGTGCTCTTAAAAAGCACATCGTCTTCAAATCAATCTTGTCGAAGTCTAAAAAACAACGCTTCCGAAATGCTTCAACTGAACTAAAAGTTCAAAACTTTAACTGATTTTTTAGATGAAGTTAATATAATGTAGAAAGTGGAGAGTTTAATATTACGGATTTTGATTTCACAGGAGAAAAGTATGAGCCTATCCTTGTGGATAATACGTACAAAGTAACAATGCGTTTGACAATTCGAGGAGTCAGCGCTTCTGACTATGGAACATACGTCTGCTTATCAAAAAATTCTCTTGGGGAAACAGATGGACAGATCAAACTTTATCGTAAGTTGAATATGACATGAAACAAAAAAATGTTGCATATATTTTTAATATGCATGTATTATTGGATGAGGAAAGTAGGGCCATGGCCTTTTCTTGACTTTTCTCGTACAATATGACAGAGAAAGTACTATTGAATCATGATGGTTTTATTGAGTCATCTTTGATGTTTCAGCATTGATTCCCTCAACAGTGGCGGCCAAAGCAACCACATTGCCTTCGTCCATTAGTGCTGTTCCTGAGAAAGGTTCGGAATGACACATGCCACATGCTATTCATGGACACTTTTATAATTATGAAGTATAATTAATAAATGCATTGGGGGTAATCAATCACATCATTGAATTCATACGTTTTCAGGTAGTAGCAGACGTCTCAATAATGGAGCCGGAAACAAAACTAAAATTAGCTCTACTCGAACGAGTCATCGTCGAGAAAGCCAACATTCTGACACTGCAATTAGGTCAAATTCACCAAACTCTGGTAAGATTATCTAGTCTGTATTACGCAACACAAACATTACAATTATTAGAGCACATCCATTATGGGGTACTATTTGGTAAATCATGTTGATTTTATTTTTTAGTGTTAAGATCACCCGATGACGACTCTTCGACAGGGATATGTTTACCAACAATTCATGCTGCAGCTATTGTAGTTTGCTTGTTACATTCCAGTTATACTGTATCTAAAGCTGTACTTTATCATATTATGCAGTAGGGCAAGCTCAGTTTTAATATCCCATTTTGTCTCAACAGTTTCGTTTAACCAGATGAAATTGTATGATATCACTCATTTCAAACATCTTACTTTTGATTTTTGCAAAAATATGATAAGAAGTTAAGATGATTTTAGTCAACAGAAAAATTTAATATGGGGTAAAAGTAAAAATTATTTAATTTTGAGGCAAACGAAGTTGTGTACTAACTTTCTGTTTTCTGTAATATTATTTGAGTTCCAGACAAGACTAAAACTTTTCCACCTTAATATTTAAGTCAAATGTAATTAGAACTCCTTATGCTGTACAGATCATCGTTTTCATCATAGAAGCTTAAAAGGCGGTAAATATGATAATGATGTAAATGTTCCGTGCTAATATATTATGATAATTATATTGAATAATAGAGATATTCCATAAATATCAGTCCTGACTGTTCCTTTTTCTGTATTTAGAATATATGGAGTGTATAGTAAATGTAAGAATGATGCAGAAATACTATATGGTATCTTAAACGAAAGTAATTGGTTTGAATGGGATCATGTGTTAATTTATATCGTATAAATTGTTATTAGTAGAAAGACTATAATATTTAGTCATCAAATCATGCACTGTGTCAAGAAAAGCTATACATCAGTCAATCTAAATGAGTTAGTAATCTCGTAGAAATTTAGCTGTACAATAATAAGATTTTAAAAAAGTCGATAAAAAAAGTTTGTAGTTATATAGGTAATTAGTTAATTTAGTTCTGGATCATGTCAAGTCACGAAAAAATTTGTTGTTATAAATGGCCTGCTTAAAAAACCTGTAATCATTGATCCTATTTTGCAGTTGTAAGCTTACAAAATAGGAGATAAACAAATTTTTATTCAGGGTCTGAGTACTTTAATTTATTTCTCTGAAATCTTTCCCAGTCTCTAAAAGGAAGTTATTCAGATCGTTCCTTTATATGTATGTGTACTTGAAGTTTCAATTTTTAAATGACAAGCTAGACTGTAAGTATATTTTATGGGCCATACATGCAAATAATATATCATCGATGTAAATATACTATGATTACACTCATGTACAATATTAATACGAAATTAATGATGAGGTTCGATTAAAAATCCAATGAAATCTTCGAAAGTCCTGTATGTAAGCTAATGAGTAGTTTTAATCTTGTAATATACCTAAATGTATGATTCTGGGGGTCTTTTATCGTGAATCTGCGTACATTTTATTCTGAAATGTTATCAATAATTTACTTTGTTCCTATTTATATAACCTTTAATTTCATGACCGTACAAATAAAAAATATATAAAAATATATACGAGTAACGACAATGCAACAAAACTAAATTACTGTCAAGGAAAGTAAAAGCTAAATATAATATAACTGTAAACACTACGGAATGAAATGCAATAAATTATGAAAAAACTTGGTAGAATATCAAAAACCAAATCTCTTATTTAGCGTCATTTCATGATGAATCACCATTTCGCGTTGGCATTACTTTAATCGCTTGCGTTCGCATGATCTGTTACACGCTTCGAACGTATTTTTCTTTGTCTTTCTTTTTCGATAAGAAATAATCGCAATCTGTTGTAAATCCCCTTTTCAACAATTTTTTTATTGATTTTTTATTTAAAATGTGTAGTTTGCAATGACTAAAACCAGTAAAACTGTTGAATGATTGTACGCACTCATTGGTTGCAGAGTACTATGTATGTACAAAAGATGATTACGTACGTAATTTAATCAAATAACCAAAAACTTTACAAATGATTACCGCTGAAAATTGTAGAAGAAAAGAACAAAACCAATAGAAAGTATAACGTGTGACCAAAAACTGCATTTTTTGACAACTTTATAAAATTTAAGTAAATCCAATCAGCGATACAATTATTTTCTTTGGTCCTACATATTTAGTTTTCATAATGCAATTATCATAATATAGTTACCATTTTCACCGCATTTCATTTAGAAACGCATTTTTATACTAAAATTTTAAGTTAATTAGAAGACAAGGCATCAAATATAGCATTTAGTATTTATTAAAATTTTAGCAATACAAATGCTTTACTTTCGCAGCTAAACATTTTTGTGACACGTGTTTCAAATGATATTATTTCATTTTGACAACATCATTTTTAAAATTAGTTCATTGATTGAATTATAGATGATTTTTTAAAGTTAAGAATTGTAGAAATTGTTTTATATGTGACCTTAAGTTGTAAGTGCGAAAAGAGAAACTTTCACTTTTTCTGCTGGTTAGAAGAAATTTTTTACACGCTTAGATCTATTTAATCACTGAAGTTATTTTGGCTATGATGGTGGCAGTTTTTGTGAGAACTTACAATGAATTATTGTTTTATTAATTTGAAGATATGTCTTGTGAGACCACATAAAAATCAAGCGAAAAGTACATACAGTCGAATTTTTAAGATGAGCAATAGTTTTATTTTTATTTATTATGAGGACTGAAAGTGTACTTAAATATTTTCAAAGATAGAAAAAAAATATTTGTAATTTATTCAGAACTTTTACATCTACTGCAAGGCACCTAAGGTACGGTTTATTTATTAAAGATGTCGTTTATTATGTAACCAGTAACCGTAAATAAGTTTTGAAAACTAACAATTTGATAGAAAAGTTATAAAATAGTACAAGAAAACAGAAACAGTTTCCATTTCACATTATTCCATTATTCCTTTGTGTGGATTTCGGATTCGTTAGCCAGAGTTATAGAGAAAGCAGAACAGGCATGACGAATGTGACGATCTTGTTATAGTTTGGTGGGGAAATATTTGACCAAGTTTGCGTGAATTGTGAAGTTTCTTGTAGAAAGGCTATTCATTCGAATAGTCTTCCAAGTAACCATTATCCCGAAAAGTGTAACGAAGAAAGCGATAAAAACTATTACAAAACTAAAACACAATAGCTACGCTACACAAAAATAATTATTAAAAATACTTCCAATAGTTTTGCAATAGCTTTTTCTAGACAGTATTTTCGATGAATGAATATTAATTAACAGCTTGAGCAGCACATAATAGGCAATTACATACAAACATAACTGCATACATTATTGATTATTTACCGCACAGCCAGTAGTAACAAAATCCCTTACTGCCAATATTTTTGACCCTTTCCCACACATCTAATTTTAGAACTTTTACAAAGCAATCTTTCTAAGAAGCAGTTTCCATCCTTATGTCATTATAATAAGATTTTTTGGTTTGGCGGTTTTGTTTATGGACCATTCCAAAAAGAAAGACGGAGAGTCATCATATCATGTTATGTTGGCAGGATTGTTAATTTTTACAATAATTAGTACAAAACCTTCATATCTGACCATAAGTTACAGGATTTTAAAGAAGAAAAATGATTAAAACAGAAGTATCATCGATCTAAATTCTACAGAGTAGAGTAGAAAACAAAAGAAAAAAATATATACTTTGTAATTAATTTACCGAAAACTAATCTTTGAAAAGCTAATTATTTTTTACCTTTATAGTTATTAATGTCATTGTTAATCTACGTTTTAAAAGGAATATTTTGTATATTATAATTTTTGTCTCTTTTCTGTACATTTCTATTTTATTTTTTTACATTCTACCGGTAACGCTGCGAATTTTATCTTGTACAAATCTTTTAAGAGGATCGTAAACTTCTGATTGAAAAATCTCAACTTCTGGTATTCTTCTCATTTTTCGGCAAATGTCCACGTCAATTTCGATTGCCAAAATAGCGACAAGGAGGAGGGCAATGAGAACACAAATGAAGCAAACGATAAACACTTTCCAAACAGAGAGCAGGGCACCTTGGGGTGGATGGGATCTTTTTCCATAGTAGACGGTGTTTGACACAGGTGTAGATGCTGAGGAAAGGGATGCAACTTGGTCGATCTTACTTTCTCTAAGAGTTTTCTCTTCGGCGGAAAGACAGACCCCTTCGGACGCATCAGTTGTGTTATAAACTGGCACGAAGGCTAAAGCAAAAAAGAAAACGAACATATTTTTCATTAATTAACTATAAATTTATCTTCTGTGAATATCATCATCTCTGTTGCTATTAATTTCACAATATACAAAGAAGCTCTAATACACACAAAACTACTTCATCTTCCTCTTGATTTACATATTTACACACAAAAATGTATCAAACTCATATTCCAGAAACAAGCACATTTTTGCCTTTCCGTTTATATTTTTTTTGTTAAATCTGCTTTATATACATTTTATACAAAAAACTGATAAACTATCTACAGTCAAATATGACATTACATAGCACAAAAAGCTACCTATATAAATAACATGAGCATATTTATAATGCCATCCCATCACTCTCGTCAATTTAAATAGGAATGGGATGTAATAGTAAATAATAGTAATGGCATAAAATGAAATACAACTAAATATTTCCACGAATTTTCGATATCTCCCCCTAAAATTCACTTTTGATAAAGTAAAAAAATGACTACAAAATATATGAATTCAACTGTATGATAAAAACCGTTTATTACGACAGAGAGATAGCACAGCAGAAAAAGCCCAGCAAAACCCAAGAAATTTATCTACTTTGTAAAAAAGCAATAAGAAATATAAAACAGTACACTATTCTGTGTCATCATTCCAGAAATTTGCCCATAGCGTCACGTACTGGCTTATGTTTTTTAGATTAATAGCATCCCTTTTAGAGTGTACCCAGCCCAATATAGTAAAGTAGTTAAAAATGAAATAACAAGTTAAATATATACTTTTTGTATTTACACAGGTTAGATAGGATATAATTTACAAATCTGAGAGAAAGTTAGAATAAAATATCAATCATAATTTTATATGAAATGAACCGACCAAAAAAGTTATCTGGAAAAATGCATTTTTTTGGAATACGTACCCGAAAGATTATTATTCTCGACAGTAGGAACTGTTTTGCTAGTTGGTCGGATTTCTTCTTCAGATTTCTCACTAACTACTTTATGTTCAAACTGTTCAACCTCGCAACTTTTCTCATTCTGATCCCCATTAATAATCTCATCATCATCCTTATTATCCTCATCTTCAAGATCACCTTGTCGAGTGATCATCCAACCATTTGGTTTAATTTTCTCATCATTATTGTTATTTTTATCATCAACATCATCAAGAACATCATCAGTAGATGAAGCCTTAGTTTTAAGTTGGTTATGAAAAATGGCTGAGCCATTACCGACTGCTAGTTTTCCACTTGGTTTGTATGAAGAATTTTCTATCAAGTAATCTGTGATCGTCTGCCTAGTTTGTTCCACATTAGTATTGGTAGTAGGACAAGTAGCAGTGGCAGTAGTAGACGAAGAAAGTTGAGCAGACTGAGACTCTTCACACTTTGACTCATCATTTGGTAGCTCATCAATTAACTCAGCTTCAGTTTCGGGATCCTCAGGAATGCTTGTTAGCGTTTCTTCCTGAGTAGATAGAAATTCTTTTTCACCACGCTCATCCAGCGCTTTCTCAAGAATATTTGATAGATTCCTGGAAACTTGTTCCAATCCAGTAGTAGTAGCGGCAGGAGCACTAGTACTACCTTGTCCTGTGTAGTAATATATATAATCATCAAGAGTTGATGCTCACAAAGGCATACACAGAAAGACACAAGAAACAACCACAGTGATCAAAGAAAAATTTGAAAAATTGCAGACATGCATATAGATTATATAGTTAAAAATTACAATCAGTACAAACACACTCCGAGAAAATAAAATAAGCAATAAGAAAAAAAAACAGATCAGATAATCATTTTGCCATGCTGCGGTAATTGTGGTAAAGAAAAAGAAAATAATAATAATTTCTTATGATTTTACAAGATTATCAAATCCATCATCATTTCATACAAGTTGTGTAACGTGCTACATATAATGAGAAATGAAGGGTATTGATAATCATTTGTAGCTAAATATCTGATTGCTTTTTTAGCCGAAAAATTGCAGCTCCAGAGTATAAAAATGGTTTATGAAGTATTATAAGTCATGTGACATTATCATACCATTTGGAATTACGTGCCATTTTTTTGTGTTGTATTCAGTCGATTGTTGTGAAATATATTATTGGTTACTCAATATTAGTATGTAATATATGTAGTTAAATGTAATGTATGGAAACACATTGAAAGCCAAACGACAATCATTCTAGCAGGTTTCTCTGGAACAAAATAATTTTCTAGTGAGTTTTCTACTTTCGTCTTACCCTTCTCCTCAACCCGAGGGGAGTCCTCTCGAAGTGTTTCTAAAAGTGGTAGCGTGTGCTCTGGACAATACGGGGAAGACAGAGTTGATAACGGTAAAGAAGTGGACGAGCCTAAAGTACCCATTGCACCTTCTAATCGTGTACCTTCATGTGGCGGAGCGGAGTGATTTGAACGGGGCAAACTTCCGTAGCCTAAAATTTGAAATTCATATAATATAAAAAAAATTATCCACTTCCATGAAACTTTCCGGCATGAAGTAAATGCATTGCCAGGATTAATTGATTTTATGAATTAGTAAAGCTAGTTAGTTAAAATATTTGTTAGTTTACCATAATTATAATTACCAATTTGAAGAGGAGTATGAGGTAAACTCCTTGTCTTGTTATTTCTTGACAATGATCTTGTAAGTGGAGTTCTGGATATCACACTGTCTGAAGCGCGAAGAGGACCGGGGTCCTCAAGAATCTCCTTTTGTACACGACCGGAGTACCGGAATCTAGTGCCAAATATTCCGCCTCCTCTAACAGAACTCGGAATGTCACTTGCACAACCACATCTATAAAAAATAACAAAAGAAAAACATCTTTAATAGTATTATTCACATTTCCTCAAAGAGATCATTCATGCAAGCAATAAAAATGATCCAGAATAATGTTATATCTCATTATCATACATAACCTTTTGGACAGCATTTTTTTGCACATCATAAAAATAATACATCTTAAAGCTCTAACTGAACATGATCGAAACTTTTTACCAAAGGATCTATTTTATTCTGAATAAGAAAAGTAAAAATAAAACGCGAGAGAGCAAACAAAAGACACGATGCAAACAATGCAACGTCATAGGTGACCTTCAAACCAGGGCCACTAAACTTACTACAACTTACTTACTTACGATATCTTACTTTCCACATTCCTACGGTGAGATAGCTTAATACAAACATTCTTCACATACCATTTTTTCTCACTTTTCATTCATAGTCTCATCCCATCTTTTCACTTGAAAAATTCCTTCGTGCAACATTTTGTCACACAAATGAAAAAATACTACCAGCTCAGCATTTTATTGAATGAAAAAGTACTTTATAAACGCAAATTTCACACTTTGTAACTACACTGGCTGACTTACATACAAAACTCCAAATGAACTATAAAGCATTTTGGGTATGAATATAGTTTTAAAAACACTCACCATGTACAAACTATTATAGATAATATACCATCATCATATCATGTCAAGGTAATATTAAGTTGTCCACATTGCCAACATACTTTACTTTCACATTCTCTCTCTCTCTCTCTCTCCTTCATTTTTTGGACAAAGGAAAATTAATGTCCTTCACTGTTCATTCGCTCATCTCAGGACTTTCTTCTACGCACGCTTCCCTTTTTTCTCGTTCTCTCATTTCTTTCACTTTTTAACTATCTGATCTTCCCAAGAACACATACTGCTTCCAGCTAGCTTTTTTAGCTTGTCCAGCCCCCACACAGCTCAAGCTCCCTCTTACACAGTTTATACACACATAGCCAGAGCTCTTCCTCTTTCTTGTGCGTTCACGATCAGGATCGTTCTGGGTCGGTCGGTTGGTACAAAAAGAGTCAACAGGATATTATGCAATGAAAGTAGTATGAGAGAAGCTGTGTAACAGTAGTTTTTTTGTATAATATACGTCCTTGTAAAAGCACATGTACATCCATACATAACATAACAGGCAGAACTAGAACCACCACATAATATTTGTAGCAATAAAGTGTAATGTTAGGAGTAAAGTACTCAAGCAACGGTAAGAGCATGCATAACAAATACGTATATTACAACTAACATAGTCATGATGATGATGTTATATTGAAAATGATATGGGAAAAGGAAACGGCCTCGGCCGATCGATGCAATTTTCTTTCTCTGTTTCCACTCTCTTCATTTCTCCCTTTTTTACAACATCAGCCAGCTTGGTTGCTTATGTGTTCCACTTTCTACCTTACTCATTCTCTGGTGAAAGCAGCAGTCAGTTTGACTTGCACTTACACACACGAACTACTAAAAATGATGTTTGTTACTCAACTTGCTTTCTCTTGCTTAAGCAAGCGCCATTTTCACATGGCCTTTCTCAACGACTGCTTGTTAGTATTATGCACAAAATAAGTTTTTCCATTCTCCAAAAACCATATTTCAAAATAATAACAGTTACTGTAACCCATTTTCATGCATTTTTCAAATGTCGACAGTGCTAAAGTGTCAAAGTGACCTAAAGCATGCTTCCTGGAGTAGCCTTTATATTGTACCTGGCCGTTGGCTCTATACTCATCATTACGGTAAAATTCTATTACATTTTATGACTCCTAACTTTTTTACCTATCTATTTATTATTCATTTGAAAATATATAGCTTCAATAAGATATTGATAGATTTACACATTTTCCAATCGTATGAGTGTTTGTTTGATAGTGGTTCAAGGCTGATCGCTCAGTTTGTGTTTTCTCTGTCGATACTGTGTACTTTCACCACGCATAAACAAGTGCTTAAACACGTTTACATTTTTTCTCTCTCTAGTTTCTTTTCCTGTGCGTTCGAATCTCTGTTTTCTTTGAGGACACTTGCCAAACCCGTTTTTGTTTGAGAAGAAAGCAGCGAAAACAACGAAAGACGCTGATTCAACAAATGCTATTTCCAAATGGTAAGAAAGTCTACCTTAATCATACCCGAAATTTACTCAAAGAACTTTAACAATTAACATCGTTAACAGATCCAGATTCCCCAAGAGGAGGAGCACCTCCTTCAGATGAAAACATCACAGCGGATATTATTTGTCAACCTTACATATACCGTGACGCATACAGCACAGGACTAACTCAACTGTCCGGTTTAAGCCTGCTTGCAAACCTTCCACTGACGGTTGCATTAAGTGACGGAAATCCGTCTGATGCTGTTGTAACTAACAGTAATTCAGTGTCAGATCAATTTATGCGGCTTACAACAATCCGTCGTAGTCGTCCAGCCGCTTTAGATTCAGCTAATCGAAATTCTACAGAAGAGACTCAAATTTCTGTGCCAGATGAAAATAGCGACAGTGTTAATCCTGACGACGAGGAAGCTGCAATAGATTTAACGGACTTGGAAAGCCTGCCGCCTGACTACTCAAACGTCACAAACAACAATGAGAGTTCAATTAGAATAGATAATGCCAGTTTAAATGATGAACCACCTCCTTCATACAACGAGTGTGTTAAAGCCTTGTAAACGAAGGACCTTGTACATTCATTCATACGTTTTAGGCCATTATATCAAAAAAACGGGATGAATGTGGTAGCCATTTAGCTAGATATTATATACTACTTAGCTGAGTAAGAACCCTCAGGTGCATG
>JAQIWN010003469.1:0-13078 GCA_034699025.1 Entomobrya cf. arborea Gr-Col-00668
GCGATTTCTGCAATGTCCTTAGGTATATTTGGTAACAATTTTTGGACAAGAGCTGAAGTACTATTTACAGATGACAGGATAACTTGAAAAATAAATCATGCAATTTAAAATACAAAAAATATCCTTTTTTAATACTCAATTAATTTAATTCATTTTTATTCAACTTCGTAGTTAACTTGACTAGCTTGAAAAAATCTGTCAAAGCCAGTGAAACAATCTAAATTGGTTTATTAGCATATTTAGCATACCTGTCAACTTGGACTAGTAACAGTTCAGTTAAAGACCACGCAAATTATCAAGTTACCCCAAACCAACCAACCTCGGAAATCAGAAGGCTGCTAATTTCTAGTCATGGTTACTAGTTAAAATTGACATTAAAACAGCTTTTTTTCTTGGTTATTTTTTATTCAAAAATAAATAAAATAAAAAATCTACAAAAGGGTCATTTCATCCACTCCTCCATTACTTCTCATCCAACATTAAAAACTATTTTTTTTCTACTTCTTCAATTCAAGCCAACATCCAAAATGTTTACCTTATCATCACTCAAGACCATCAGGGAAGCCCCTTCCTGGATCCTTATCATCATTCTCATCAATTTGGCTTTCTTAAACAAGCCTGTCGAAGCTTGTACGACCAATTTGACTAAATATCCCAATTATCATAATATTCGTATCAAAGCTCAGTCATTTACTAAATAATTGATTAATTTTTAATATAATTTTCAACAGTTAAATGCTACCGATGCTCGTGCTGGAATGATTGTGTCTCAAGTAAAAATCTCTTCCGTGAAGTGGAGTGCGCTCCCGGAGAAAATGCCTGCTTTACTCAGCTTCCCGCAAACCCAGGTGAAAATTACATTTCCAAAAAGTGTGTCAAGTCAGTCGACAAGGAAAGTGATGCAAGAAACGGGAGCCCAGGAAGGATTTACAAATACTGCTACACCGAACTTTGTAACGATCAGGAGGCCGGTGGAATCAAAAATCCAAATCCAAGATCAGATCAGTCTAATAGTGGCGATGGCTTGGTGGCACGTGCTAAGATGACCAGTCACTTTGTTCCTCCAGCCATGATTATGTCTTATGTTGGTCGCTGGCTTATCAATTGAATGGACTCCACTTTAATGACTTTATCAAGACAGCTTACTAGTAAATTATTCTCAAAATTATTGAAAATCTAGCAGTTTAAAAATAAATCATGCCATTTAAAATCCCAAAAAATACATATTTTTAAATGCTCAATTAATTTAATTCATTTTTATTTAACTTCATCAATAAATTAAGTAGCATTGTCACTGTGTCACAAAATCATGTTCACTTAAAATATAAATATAACTTATTTAACTGAACTTTATTTTTCGTTGTACAGTTTTCATAAATTATTGTCTAATAATCCCAAAAAGTTTTGCATTTAATTATAATTAAACTTGGAACACATCATTTAACTCTAATTAAATATAATTTAAGCATCTTATATTATAGTGTCATGTATCATTTTTTATTGCTCTTTAGCGGAATGTTCTTTATCTTGCTTTAATTTCAATTTTGTTGCAGTATTTTTTAAATAGCACCATTTAAATTTTCGTTGTTAATTCTTCATTAGTTTTTTATCGGTTAGTTAAAATATTTTGCAGTGTAATTTTAAAACGTTATTTTTTTGAACAAGTCTTTTAAAATCCTTCTACTACAGCTTTTATACTAAACTACCATTTTTAAGAGTATCTTTTTTTAGTAAATTAATCAGTTAATTTTAATTTGTTTCTATTTTTTCGTTGTATGTGTGTCGTTTTTGCTTCGTTGTATATTTTTGATTTGTTAATTAAAAACTTTATTAATTAAAACACCACCACCATTAATAATCTCTTTGTTCTCTTAAAACTGTTGTCACTAAAATTAATCACTTTTATGCCCAACAGCTTTGTTTTTAATGAGAAAGATGAAGGTACATTGTTTAGATTTTTTTCTTTTTGTTAATTTACAAATATTAAAATTGAACATTTTGATTTAATGAGTCAATCCCTTAAAATTCTTAATCATTTAATTTTTTCCTAAACCCCTCAATAATTTCCATTTCCTTCCTGAGCTTCTCTACTTTAATTACTTCCTCCTTACTCCAAATATATCTCCTCGGATTCTCCATCCAAAACCTCAACGCTTCCTTCTGACAATCCTCCAACTTATCCAACTCTTTTTTAAACCTTTCCTCCAAATTATGATAACCTCCACCCTCACCACCTCCATCACCCCCTCTTTCTCTTATCTTCAACTGTATATCCAACTTTCTAAACAATCCCCTCGCCACATAATACCCCGCCATTCCCCTTTCCACACTCAATCCCGGCGCCAACTTGTCCCCAATCTTTAATAAATACTCACACAACTCCAAATACCTCTCCAACTCCTCCACACTCAATCCCCCCTCCTTACTAAAATCCTCCATTCGTCCCATCTGCAGCTGCACAATTACACAAGCCGCCTCCGCTAAAATACAATGATTTGGATGCAAATACACCCCCGCATTCGCCTCCATAAATAATTCAACCTGTTCAATAATCGTAAATCCATTCTCTGTCGCATCCTTCCCCGCATCCAACAACTTTTCAAAGACCAACTCCAACAATGAGCAACCAAACAGTAAAGGCACGGAGTAACTGCATATTTCACATTTCCAAAAAGCTTCCCCTCCATTTTCATTCCCTCCATCCTCCCCCTCCATGGGTAGCATATAACCATCTTTACACTGGAAACATTTTAAGGCATCAAAATAACTGCCATTTTCAGTAGGATCCTGACACCGAAGGCACTTGCACTGGAAGTTCATCCTCTCCCGATACCTTTTCCTTCGTTTGTGATTCCCCATTTTGGTTAAACTGGAAATATAACTTGCGGTTATCATTTCCCCCTTTTTGATATCCACCGCAGGATACATGGCTAGTGTAAAGGAATGAGTTTGGATATCATCATATTTTAAGGCCCATACACAATTAGGAGAACAGCTATTAGCCACCAGACTGTATAAAGGGAATAGGGCTTCACCACAACGAATTTGAGGAGAACCTTGGCTCACAGGTAAAGTTGTTGCGTGGTTGTTGACACTGATGACCCCATGAATTCGGTGCCATTCTTCATCACTACCGAATTCCGGGGGGATATTGTAGATGGATTTTATGGAGGCGATGTTCAAGGAAGGTTTGTAGGGAAGCTGGGTTTTATGCTGGAGGGTCATTACAAGGGACCACAGGTCGGGGGAGTTGTCTTTTAAGAGGAGACCTCGGATAACGGGGATAACGGCGTAGCAGGAGACAATTCCGGTGGGGGAGGGTAAGGGAAAAGTGGTGCCGAATTCGGAGAAGAGGAGACACTCATTTTTGGTGTGGTTTTCAAGCTAAAAAAAATTAAATAATAATTAAAATTAGTTGGAATCATTAAGAATTTTAAAAGGGTGGTAGTTAATAAGTGGAATTTGTAGTATTTTTTCACGTACACCTTCACAATCCACACTGCAAATCGGCCAGCCACAGGTTTCACACCTGTTATCCCTCACCTTCTCCTCTTCCATTAAAATACAGCAGCCAAGACATAACGGCGTGTCGTACTGTACATCCGGAATATTAGCACAGGGACCTGCAATAACTGCCTTATCTTCATACAAAATTTCCCCCGCTTTAATGTCTCTTCCAGCTACAAGGTACAGTCCGAACTCGGAATGGGAGTCTACTTCAAATGGCGTCTTATCTAGAATCTCTTGGCGTAGTTTGGCTGCAAGGTCCCTGTCCTTTAAACGCCTTCCATTTGTGGAAGCCTAGTTAAAATAAATCCCAGTTAATTTTAGAAAATAATTTTGATTAAAAATTAAAATTCAAACATTTTTAAAAATCAGTTTACCTGACTATCAGACTCAATTTTTTTGTCCATTTTTTTTAAATTCCAAGTCTTTTAGGATTTCACATGGTTAAAAAGGGTTACAAAAGGGATAAGCGTAAAAAGGGTAAAAAATGGAAGAGGAAAGCCAGGCCAGGATAAATATTTAACTAAACTAATTATATATATTTTTTGAGCAAGGAAGAAAAAGGTAAAAAGGGGGAAAAGGAAGAAAAGTACACAAAAAAACACACAGCCAAACAGGCGTGTGCTTTGGAACTACTGACTCCAGTCCAGCCAAAACGCTCCAGTCTAAATCATCTGTTTCCCAGTTCATCTTTGCTCCAGTTCCAGTTTTCTCCAGCTCCACTCCTCCATTCCACCAACCATACCATAAGCCAAGCCACCTTCACTTTCATTCCATTTATTTTCACAAAAGCTGAAAGCCTACTTACTTTACACACAAGAAATCTCTGCAATGCAGATATGATTTTACTTTTTATGCGACTACACTTTGTTTGAAGGTCTTTTCCCTTTCCATAAAAGCTTATGTACCTACATTGCGTGCTCCAGTTCCTCCAAAACGCATTTGTTTTTCGTGTTCGTGTAGAATGAACTCCAACCAACGTCAAACGGATGATTTGAAAAAAAACTGGTTGGTTACAAGTTACAAGGTCACTATTTAAAATGCAAATTTACTTCCGGTCAAACTGGCTATGCGGAAGCTTTAAATGAAAATGACTGGATAAAAATTCTATTAAAAATTAAGCTATTAAGATAATTTTTATGCATGTGTATCATTTTTCAAGTATTACATTATTTTTTAAACGTTGCAAGTTACCCGTAGAGATTTTTTGTCATTGATACAGAATTAAAATTGATTGAATTGCAAAGTAAAAAAGAAAGGTATTAATAAGTAATTTAATTGGGTATTTGGTAAACTACCGGATTTTAGATGTGCATGTCTCGTGGTGGTCGTGAGATGATAATTGATTTGTTTGATTTAATTTATTAAAAAACTGCGTTGATTTTTTTCACTTGGATTATTAAAAATATTAACCGTCGATCTGGATAATGGCTGCACTAATTTTTATTGCAATTTACATTTGTACTTATGTAGGCATTTTGGCTACAGTAGCGGTATATGATCGTATATTCCTTGAACCTGAACGTATGCATGCATATAAATATGATAATAAAATTTAATTACTGAAGTTAATTAAACAAAATTAGGTAGTGTGTGGTGTGATGACTGATGAGTAATGATAGTGGATATTTTTTTCAGCGACAAGACTTGGGGAAACTAGAAACATGACATTTCGACATGATTTGTGGAGCTTTAACTGGGATAAGTATTGCCCCAAATGTAAAGGACACAGAACCGGACAACTTCTTTGTGACCCCCAGGGAACCGCTGGTTGCAATTTTGATTTGAAGAAAGTAACCTGCTTCAATACAGGAGAAATTGGCGGAAAAATTAAAGTACGAATTGCCAAAACTAAAATTAGAATTTTGATCTACATTTAAAAAATTAACTAACTAACATTTATTTTTTGGTGTTTAAAGTGGCGATGCAGTGCGCCCAAAGACATCACATTCCCTTATCATTTTGGAGAAACTAAGGTGTGGTGTGGGACATTGAGATGGAGAGATGTCAACAATCCATATTCTCCTGTTTGGAGTGAACGGACTTGTGGCGTAAGTCGCAATTAATTTTAACTTTTATGGATTTGCACTTCATTTGAAAAAGTTAATTATTGTGCGTATTTTATTTGAAATAGCTCGTCTATTCGGTTGACTATGTTGGGATTGGACATGGGCATCCTTTTGTGCATGATGTGGTGGTTGGACTGCTGGTAGGGTACGGAATATTCAGACTTTACAAAAAGTACTTGTCACCAGTACCGTCGTCACCCTCTGGAAATACTCAGGAGGTTCCCCGAAATCTAGATGAGATTAAATTTGATAATGATTATAATGATTACTATTGGGGAGAGTCGTTACGACGCCAGCAGCAGTGGTCGAAAAAACTTGGTATCTGGGTATCTAGGATACCGGGAAGTTTTCGGGGAGGAGGGAAAGAAAGGGAAGAAAAAAGAAAGAGAGGAGGAAGGGGAAGAAGGAAAAGGGGAAGTTGGGCAGAAAGATAAGGCGCAGTTGTAAAATGAGACAGAAAAAAATCATTTCCCGATGAAGAAGGAAGAAATTAGAAAGGGAAATGAAATTAAAACTGGCTAAACATTAAGAATTTGGAACAGGAAAACCAAAAATTTTCTTAACGCGCATAATAAATCAATGGCTAAGGATTTAAGTTTACAATTTTGTTTTTACAAAATTCTTGGACCTTAAAAAGTGTTTTTAGTCGTAAGCTCGAGCTCAAAATGAATTCCCGGTGACACTACTCCCCTGAAAAACTAAAATTTCTCAAACGAAAAAAAATCCAAAAAACCGAATCTCTAAAATTGTCTTGTTTCCATTAAATCCGAAAACATGTAACCCTCAAATTGCCCTGAAGCACGTTTGGTTGAGTATTCTAGTTTGGGATATCTCTGAAATTTTAGTTTTGATGCTCGTTATTTCGTTAAAAATTTGAATAAAAGTGAATCTTCGGCTAAAATTTCTCACTATTCTAAAATTGTAAGAATAGTTGAATATTTTGGATAAAAGCTACTACGGCGTAATGTTATTTTAAAGTGTAGTGGTCATATTGTTAGAGTTAGGGATTTAAAAAAATGAGAACATGATCGGGAAGCATATTAATTTGTTCATCGGGAAATTTTTTCCGCGCCCCCGGATACCGGGAAGAAAAAGTTTTTTCGACCACTGAGCAGATACAGGAGATGAAGATGAAGGGACCTCACACCGTAAATGCCACGGCTACCGCTGCACCACAACAAGAAGCTGTTCCCAGCAGACGTGAGCTTGGAGGCGTTGATGGAGGAGATGGTGACAGGGTTGGTTTTGTTTGGAATAAGAACAATGGGGTTATTGAGGATAAGGATGGAGATCTCCAAAGGACTGGGTCATCTTTGATAAGGTTATCTTCTCGAACAACCTCCCGTGCTTCTGTAACACGTTTCGCAACCAGCCAAAGCCAAGGCCATCTCAGCTTTGAAGATTGATCGACTTCTTGTCACTAAAAATATTATGAGAATTTTTCGTACTTCTTTTTAAATCAAAAATTAAATTCAGCTGAATGAGAAATGTAATGTTTTAATGAGCAAATACAAGTTTATTGTATTTAAACCAAGACTGATGACCTTTATGAGAAATAAAATGCGTATAATTATTTTACAGTATTTGCAAATTGTAGTGTTACTGATGCCTTGTTTATAAAATTATAATTGAAATAAATATAAAATTCCACATTTAGACTTCGGACTAGGGTCATTCTTAAATACACAAAAGCTAAAATGGGGTAAAGTGATATTTTACTAGCTCAAAATGCTTAACTTTTGCTATTTTTTAACGTCAATGTAAAACGAGCAGGAATAGGATCTTGTAAGTGCGAAGGCATGCATGGCGCTTGGGGCATCGAAGACTGCCGACAGGACTGCGGCACTGCGGCATGGCTTTGTCTTTGTCTGGCATGGAATGTCTTCGAAGTTCGAACTCGATCGTACTCCATTCCATACTATGTACATTTATCATTCATTTAATCTGTTAGTACATAAGATTTTACACTCATTCCAATGTTCAATCAGTCATAAATGTTAACTAGTTATCAATTAGTAATTGACTAGTCACTAGTGGGGTTTTAGAGAGAAAATTGTTGTAGAGTTCTGAACGAGAATCCATAGATAACTTATGGAAATATTATAAACGTAATAAAAACTAATCTCATTTGGAACCAACGGAAGTGGAAGTATGGCAGCAGGCATACCTTTGGATGAGTATTTAGAAGATGAAGAATGCCCTGGACGTGTAATAATTAAACAAAATGGGGGAAAGGAAGAGGAGGAATACTCAGTGGAATAAATTCTCGAAAAGAAGAAAGTTGATGGTGTTTGGAAGTATCATATCAAGTGGTACAAGTGGTCTCAGTAAGTGTACATACCAGTTTACAAATTATGATTGCACTTAACTTTGTAAAGAGAATTTAAAAGTATAACTGTTAATGACATATTTTTAATTACCAATTTTTAATGTGAATTTACAGTGATTACAACATTTGGGAACCGGCCTCCAACTTGACGCACTGTAAAGAAAAGTTGAAAGAATTTGAAAATGAGTGGAAACGGAATGAAAAGAAAGGATTCAAGAGTAAATCAGTGAAAATACCGAATAAGGCCTCTGGAGAAGATGACGGACACGGGCAGCTTGATTTGAAGTCTTGTGAGGAGGTCCAGAGCAATCAGGTAGATGAATCAGAATCAGAGGATGACCAGGAAGTACTGGATTTCGATAAGATGTGGCTTGTAAGTGAACATTTTAATTTGCATCCTTGTCAAAATAATTCATGCTTATATATTAATTTTAAAGATTTATGTATGTTTTTTGATAATCAATTAGGGGGACCACTATCCCATGTTTCGTCGTAAATGGAAGTCCAGTGGGGAGCCAATCTGTGTCCAAGCGTCTGCAGTGTACCACGGCGTGTTACTACATTTGGTCCGTGTCCACGTTAAATTTCCGGAAGAAAATGTTGTGAGCACTTCCGGGAAAACGAAAAGGGTAATGGGAGAAAATACAGTAATTGTATTGAGCAAAATGTTCGGGAAAATTTATCCCCAGGTATTGATTAGCTATTATGAGTCAAGATTGATGCTACTGGACGAGCTGAAATCTGAAGAAAATCTTTTGAAGGATGCGGCCAGGGCGGGACTGATGCATAATTTGATGAAGGCGAAGGTGAACGCCAATTATGGAAAAATGTTGAATGACATGATGTCATTGAAGTTAGATGAATGCGGTGACCAATTAGAAGATAATGAGGAGGATGAAAAATATGAGCATTTTCCTAAGAAGCAATCGGAATCGGAGGATGAAGAGGAAGTAGACTGGAAGAAGAAAGTGGAAGAGTACAAAAGTACCCGGGATAGGTTTGGGCTGCCGTATTATTATGGGAATGAAAGTGAACCTGTAGGCGCGTACGAAAGTGGAGAGGAGTGCGAGTCAGATGACAGTGATGAGTGGGAAGAGGCTGGTTTAGGTGGAGCTAGTGGAAATTAAATCCAAATTATTTTACTATAAATTACTTCAATTATATCATGACATGTACGAACTCAGCATTAGCATTATGTTGAAAATTGAATTCTAGTTATACAAGTAATTTAAAATAATAATTCTAAATTCTAACTAATGTAATAGTTATTTTATCGTTTATAAAAGAATACGAAAACGTAATGAGTTTTTTAAATTAAAAGAACACTCAATTAATCGAACTTTTAAAGTTCAAGCAGAAACATCGACAGCAGTGGGTATTTTTAGTACATATAAAATGTTTTCGTATTCATTTAACAATTCAATGTTTAAATAGCAGATAATAATTATACTTTATTAAAACATTGTTTTATAAGATTTAATTTACTATTTTCTATTACATATTGCCTGAAAGAGGAAAATTTGTAGTGTGCAAGTAAATAAGCATTAAAGTTAACATGAAACATGATGCTTTGTTCAAAATATCCTAGTACTTTAAAAAGCTATTAATATTTGCAAATGAAAGGGCGGTGGCACTAAATCTAAGTTTAAATTGTTTAAATAGAGCAGGAAATGCTCTATCGTGACCAGTAAACAGTAATTTAGTGGGACACATGTTTCAAATTGTTTTTATTGATTCTCATCATTATGTGCAATGTTATATTATATTGCCTATTTTGTTAACGTATTCAGCTTAGTATACAACAAGTAGCTGGTATATAATAAACAGGATTTTTCATCTACTAGTTTGAAATGTCACGTTTATATCTGTGGTTTGCTTGCCGATAACCTTATTCCCCATCATCGTGACAGGAAAAAAAGTCTAGCCATTTTAAATCATAATAAAAATTTAATTCATTTTTCACTGAAAACCAATCCAGATAATACAATGCCTTCGTATGTGCTAATAAGTTCGAACGAGTATGCCTGGCTATCCGTAAATATAATTAAAGCTTTCCAAATATACAACGGAGTGTACGGAAAAGTACCACACCTTGGATTACTCTTGAAACTTAACGAAAATAACAAATTACAAGCGCAAATGATTGAAAACACCAGTTTAAAAAACAAGATAACTTTTTGGTACGGTTTACTTGTTGTTTTATTACTTGGAATCACTCTCCACAAAAAGTTACTCAATCATTCAAGCACCCATCGTCAATTAAATGGTTACGACATTGTACAATTAGCTGTACTAATTCAAGCCGCATTCGCATTAGCTGGAAGCCTAGTGTTTCAACACATTACAATTACTTCCGACGATATATTTAGTCAAGGAGTTAATTACTTTGCATCTAGCCCCTTTTCCATTACTATTATGGGATCTAAGAAGGATTTCAAAATATCGAAGAAAATTTCACATGGACCAATTTACGACTTTCCTGGACTACTTTGCATTTTGATGGCTGTAGCAATTGTACCATTTGGCGTTGTGGCACCATTTCTTTTATGGGTTATTGGTATCGATCCTTGCACCATTGCAGTTCAAGAATTTCAACTAACCTTATTTTCGAAATTTCCCTTCAGCATTCTACAACTAATTGTATTATTTCTATCGTTTCAAGTCTTTGCCATGCGTCACTTAAGTATAATTGGTATGATATACTTTACCGTATGCGCCGGGCTTTACACCTCACTTAAAAATTTGGAAAAACTACAAAATTGCCTGAAACGCTACACGAAAATGTCGGACAAACTACAAAATATAATTTTCCCACAATTTTTAAATATCCAAATATGCTTTAAAACTGTACAGAGATTCGTCTGTACTGGACTTTTTGTCATGATCTCATGTAGCCAAGTTTTGTTAACCTTATTCTTCTACATTCCCGTTCAATGCTATAAAATCATGCCACTTTTAATTACAATTTTCTACATAGTTTGTTTCATTTTTGGGACGATCACTGCCTGTGGCTGTTTACACTTTGCGGCAATTCTTAGGCTAAAAAGTAGAAAGCTTATTAGCTCAGTTTTGGATGGATTTCATGTTTATGGAATACACAAAGTTGGAAGGGGGGCGTACTGGAAACGGAAATGGAGGGCTCAAATGCCTCTGCCAATAAAGTGCTGTTGCCATTTTCCCATGAGTAAAAGTGCTGTGAAAATTTACCTGAGAGTGTTAAGTGATAACATTACTAATTCTATTTTGCTAATTACTTTCTGAAAAGGTCCAACATGATTTTTATAAAACCAATTTTATAAAAATTGGGACATCGTGAGGTTTTTTTCGTCTTATAAAAGGAAATTTTTATTTGATTTAGTTAAGATAGTCAAATATTTAATTTTTATTTTAAAACTGACTTATAATCCAGTAAAAAACCAAGATTTTCAAGTAGTCTCGAACCAATAATATAAAATGATTTTTAAAAATTTACATTACAAATTACAAATACATTATATTTGATGGCTTGTTCGTATTTACTCAGTATTTCAATACATTTTTATCAATAAATCTTTATGAGTCATGAGTCATATTTAAACATATACTGGAATTAACTTCAAGAAATTACTCTATTTTTTATTTATCCCTTTCCCTTTAAATATCAATACTGAATCAAATATTCTACTTATTAAATTTCCCAAACTTTGTCGACAAAACTGTCTATCAATTACCAAAAAGGGATGGTAATTTATCCAAATGGGAACAATTGAACTAACTTCCTTTTTTAATATCAAAGCTTTCCTTCTATTTGAAGTTAAATGACTCCTTAAAAAAATCATATTTCCTTCTACTTCAAACCACCTTATGAAATCGTAAACCCTTTCACTTATATTACTAAACATGGACATACATAAGTAATATAAAGAGAAATATAAGAGGCACTAGCAAAACGACAATCATAAAATACATCGCCTTAGGCATTCCTCCACCATAACATCTAATTGATGTCCAAGACAAAATGACAACGAGCCAGAAAAGTACCGTAATAATTAAGGATACAGCTTCCTTTTGTGCCAGTGTAATTTTGGTGTAAATAACACTAAAATATTTGTATTGAGCTAAACAGTAAACAAAACTGTTAGTCGCTCGTCTCATTAGCAAAACATTTAAAATAGTACATAGGGATTTCAGAAGAACAAAAATACTCATTCCAGCAAATGTAAATGTTCTTGAGAATTCAAAAGCTGCTAAAGTAAAAAACAGACGAATGGCTAGACACAAAGTGTAAATTAAATTTGAAACGTTTTTATATTCTGGATCGCCAATTAATTCGCCTAAAATAAAGAAATAGGGATCAAATGAAAAGTAAAAAGAGGAAATATAAACGATAAATGGACAAGGTACTCCAATTAGAGAAATTGCGAGTATTAAATAGTCCAGTAGGTCTGGATGGTGAAAATTGGAATTTGTTCCTGGGAAAAAATGTAATTTTGTAAATTATCATAGAATTTTTTACATATATTTTTTAACGTACAATGATTTACTTTACCTTGTGTCAATCTCTTTTGAAATTGTAAAAGAACGTTTATTCCAGGAATTACTTCCTTATTTCGATAAACAATGATTAAAGCTAACAAGGGTACTGTTGTGATAAAGGCGCATATTAAATGCAATAAGGCAATTACTATGGTGTAATTTGGTTTCGGTTTGTAGGCGAAATGTGACAGTAAATTGTAAAAACAGCCAGTTGAAATTAGGCAGTTGAGGGTCACGAAAAGGATATGATTTGCCCAGGTTTTTGTACTTGTGGAAACTTCTAGTTTATGGTAATTACAAGTCCAAGTAATTGGATGACTAGGTAAATAGATGTGGCCACGTCTTTGGATTTCAAATGCTAGTTTCTGGATATAGTTCAGCATTTTTGTGAATTCCCTTAAAAGAATACTTTGTGTTCCAGGTTGTTTTATTACTTTGAAAGAATTACTCAACTCAAGCTATTCGGCTTAAGCATGAGATGAAATGGCGTCACAACGGTAACTGGTCCTTCCAACTGTAATATATTTTAAATGGAGTTTTTTTCAGACCTAGGCGGGCTCTTTACTCCTCCAAATGAAGATCGATTTTAATGAAATCTTCATAAATGTGTAGTAAAATCAATTTCCTTGCGATTATAGTTAGTTTCAACATTGTGTGC